>JAGFBZ010003002.1:0-59311 GCA_018398805.1 Hirundichthys speculiger
CTCAGAGCATGCTCAGACAGCCTTACAGACTAAGCATGCTCAGTCCGACTTCCGGGAAAAAATGGCGGAGTGAGCGGTTGCGCTTTCTGCAGGCTCTGCAAATAAGTTTTGAAACCGTCCTTAATAAGCTGACCTTCAGTAGAAAAGACAACCAGCTACACAGAAAAAAACACAAGTAACTACTGAGCCCCACGGAGCTTTGTTTTTTTTTTCCGAGACAGACCACTTTTTGCTCTAAGTTTTTTCAACGAGATGGCTAACGCTAGCAAAGCGGCTAAAACTCAAATGCTAACGGACCATGACTACGACAGGATAGCCCTGCAAGAGGCATGTGATGATGAGGTGCTACAAGAAATATACGACATGGAAGAAGTGCCTCATGATCATACACCTCTGCCCAGCCCAAATCCCAAGAAGCAGAGATCAAAGGCTAAAGACAACCAGCAGGGTGAGATTACAAATGAAACCATCTTTAATGCAATTCAAGCTCTGATAAAGAGATTTGATGAGCAGGACGACAGGCTGAAAATCTTTGAAAGTCGGATGGAAGCAAACACACAAGCTGTGAGAGAAAATAAGGAAGAAATAAACAAAATGAAAGAAGAAGTAGTGTTACTGAGAAAAGAAAATGTCTCATTGAAGCAGATGTGTCTGAAACAAACACGATATAAGAGAAGGTGGGATCTCAGATTGATGGGCCTTCCCGAAAAAGAAAAGGAGAACACAAGAGAGACGGTGATTGGCATCTTGACACGTGTGATCCCGCTGTCAGTGGAGAAGCTCCGCGACTCAGTAGACACAGTGCACCGCCTGGGAAAGAGGAACGACGCAGCTACCAACAAGATGCCCAGACCGATTATCATCCAATTTGCCCTGCGAAACTGTTCGTGACGAAATATGGAAGAAATCAAGAGAGGCCAGAGTCTGCAAGGAAATGAACATCCAGTTCAAGGAAGACTTCTCAAAGGAAGATCGTGAGGCTCGTGCAAAGCTCTGGCCCAAGGTGCAAGAAGCCAGACGAAACGGGAAGAAGGCCTGATTAAGAGAAGGGTATGCACTCATCGATGGACACAGAGTTGACCCATAAAAACTGCTATAATAAGCAAATGCTCAGGCACTTTAGTAAAACATATAGTTGCTTCTGCAAGACAGAAATTCAGAAACATGGTAAGATATTTTATGTTTACAGTTATAACTCTCAGGTATTGTTAAGACAAATCTTACCAGGTGGAAGTTAAAATGACTGTTTTAAAAAAAAAAAAGTTTGAAGACTTGAATTTAAAGCTGGTATGTTTTTTCTTGTGGTTTGTGATAGGATGTTATTAAGGACAACATGTTCATTTCTGCACGGAAAAAGCGAAGTTTAAGCGCGTCTTGAAACAATCATTAGTTCTTTTATGTCATTAAATGTAAGGGGGTTGAAAAATAGTACTAAGCGTAAAGCCATTTTTCTGTTTTGTAAGGATCAAAAATCACAATGTGTTTTTTTACAGGAGACTCACTCAGTTATGATTGATGAAAAATTTTGGAAACTTCAATGGGGGGATTATGCCTTTTTTGCTCATGGAACGTCACACTCAGCAGGAGTCATGATATTATTTAATAGATTTCCAGGCAGTATAATTGATGGGAAATGGGATACTGAAGGACACTGGTTAATGGTGGTAGTGGAGATAAATGATAAACATTATATCTTAATATGCATTTATGGCTATAACAACAAAGCAGCTAATATAAATCTTTATGCAAAATTAAGTCAACTTATAAATGAATGGAAAACAACATATTGTTCAGACAAAGTGATTTTGGGAGGAGACCATAATATAGCCCCAGACTCTTGGCTAGATAGAATACCTCACAGGTATTCTCAACCTGTATACGATGACACCATACTGAATTTATGTACAACAACATGCATAACTGATTATTGGAGAACGTTAAATCCAACATCTGTTCAGTTTTACTTGGTATAACTCTGCAGGAAACGGTCAGTGCTCTAGACTAGATTACTGGCTGATTTCAAGCGAGCTATGCAACGATATTTCAAATTGTGACATTTCACCTTCTCCACTCACAGACCACTGCATGATAAGTCTAAACTTAGTAACATCCAAGCAACATCAGAATTCTCCAAATATTTGGAAGTTTAATAATAATTTATTGCAGAATGTTGGTTTCTGTGATCAGGTGAAATCTCTTATTTTGGAGGTTGAGAAATTAGACATGAGTGATACTAATAAATGGGAATGGTTTAAATTTGAGGCCAAACGTATAGCAATCAACACAGGCAAACAACTGTCACACATAAAGAAACAAAAGCAAAAGGATTGAATTGATAAAATCAACTCTTTAACAAACAATTCTCAAATATCCTTAGAAGACGAAACTGAAATAAAGCAACTACAGTCCCAGTTAGATGACATTTACACAGCAAAAGCAAATGGAGCTTATATTCGTTCAAGAGCTAGATGGATCGAAAAGGTGTGAAAAGAGTTCAGCATATTTCTTTGGACTCGAAAAACAAAGACAGGCTAAGAGGAAAATAAATAAGCTTATGACAAAAGATGAAGTTGTATTAAAAGATCAGAAATTAATCCAGGAAGAAATTTGTCTCTTCTATAGTAACTTATATAAGTCAAAATTTAATAAATCAGAATGTGACATTCTATTTGAAAGCATCAATGATGACATTAAAAAACTGGATGCAGAAGACAAACATATACTTGAAGAAGAATTAAATATAACAGAAATTGAAAATGCACTAAAACAAATGAAAAACAGTAAATCACCAGGGATCGACGGTTTAACGTCCGAATTCCTAAAACATTTTTGGGTAGACATTAAAAAATTACTGTATAAAGCTTTTCTAGAATGTATTAAAAAAAGTCTGTCGCATGCTTACTCCATTTATCATTAGATCTGTTACATCTGTTCACTGTGACGCTCCATTCACCTACTGTTTACGTCGGTGGCAGCGCCATCTAGTGGCGCAGATGTGTAATGACAGTAGAAAAGTTTTGACCTCGATTATCAGACAACCTACTTTTTGAAAATATTATTTGCGCCTTTGTGCACAACAACATCTTCTGTACCATGTGAAAGGCCAGAGAGGTTGTGTAAAAAAAAAAAGAGGAATCGCTGAAAACCTGTTGAAGATTGTTACTTCTTAATAAAAATGACAAAGTTTTCCCTGTCCTGTACATCATTGTTCAAGTTACACAAACATATTCAGTTCCATCTTCCTAGTTTGACCAGCACTTTCACTGTCCTCTGCATGTTCAGGCCCATGCTGCTATTCTTTTAAAGTGACAAAAAAGAAAAAAAACATTACACAACCTGCCACATATGATACTTCCATACTGGGAAACTATACACACAGAGAATACATCCATGGCATATTTTATTATACACATATGTGATAATGTATGTAGAGAATTTATTTGGTCATGCATTCTTTGTAATTCATAGTCATTGATGTTCTTTGTAATTCAGAATCATTCCCAAGGGCCATGACAGACAAATATTCAATGCGCCACAAACAGCTATGATTGAGGTCCAACTGCCTGTGATTATACACTCGACCAGTAGGTGGTGTCGTGTGCAGATGAAGCTTCTAGTAATGAACCTTTTCTGAAACCGATCGGCTCAAATGGTTCGATGTCTCATGAGGCTTCATCTCACCATCACTACAGGATACTCATCTGCTGCAAGGTGCAGGAAATTTCAGCGTCCTTAATCAAACTAGTATTTTATTCTAGCGCCGCCATGCTACCGGAAATGCAGCACAAAACCACTTCCGGGTCACGTAAACGGGACCAGTTAAAATATTAAAAACAAATTCGGTCCCGTGGCCCATTTTTTATTTCGTATTTTTGATCCTAGTCTAAAATTGAAATACGAAAAACCGGGCATTTTTTGTTTTTTATGTTGGATTCAAAAACGAAAAACGACATAAAACGCCCCTTTTTCCTTTTTTAATTTTTGATTGACAGTTGAAAATTGAAAGAACGAATCATACACGGATTCTTGTGCTTCCCTCCTCATAGAATTCGCTCGGAGGATTCGTCACAAATAACCACCAAACTAAGTTCCACGCTGCCATGTTTGTTGTGATCAGTGCTGTGCTGCAGGCTGCATTCAAGGTGTAACGTAAAATCCGTTGTTCCCTCGTTTGCTAGTCGTTCTTTCAGCCTTTTCTATGTTTTTCTTTTTTTATGTGTAACATGGGAGAATACTGCAAATATCAATTTAAGTCAGCAACTACCAAAATTATGACCGAGTTAATGAGTTGTTTTCTGGCATGAGGGGGTATTCTTGATTTTCCTTATTGAGTAATCGTTTTTCTGATTATGCCGACGTCACTTGAACATAACATTCACTGCCAGTCATTCAAGGCTCAGAGGGAGTGAGGCACTGCCATGTTGACAAAAATATATATGTTATCTGGGCTATTTATCATGATATCGGACTTATCGGGATGATGTCACAAAAGGTCTATGTATGATATCATATACACTAAAATATGATTCCAAAACACATTCTAAAGACATTGTTACTCATTAATACAGTAATAATGTAGTAATGATAAATTAAAAACATTTTAATTTTGTAGTGGGATAATATGTATTCATAATTATAAAATTAAAAAAATATAAATAACAATAAATTAAATAAATAAATTCAAATACATTATGACAAAAAAAACTTTTGAGAGCAAAATCCGCAAGTATGCGGGACGGCGAACGGTGAACCGTGAATGGGCAAGGGTATACCATATAGTAGGGATATAACAATATGGAAAATTTGATATCTCGATTATAGTGACCAAATTATCACGGTTTACGATATTATCATGGTATTCTTAATTGCTGTACAAATGTCCATTAACACAATTTCACAAAATCTTGTGATTTTCTTGACATACTAAAACATTAGAAACTTTTGGGCTGCCTTGTGGGGCAGTGGTTAGGGCAGGTGGCCCATATACAGAGGCTCTGGTCCTCAATGCAGCAGTCGCGGGTCCTCCCCTGCATGTCCTCCCCTGCATGTCCCCCTTCTCTCTCTGCCCCTCTTCCTGTCCTCCTTCACAGTCAATAAAGGGCACTCGCGCCAAAAAATAAAAATGAAACTTTCACATTAAAAGAGCAAACAACTGGCACAGAAAGAGGTTTTATTTTAAATGAACAAAATAAATTAAAGGAACAAAGCTTATTTTTCTGGTGCAAGTTTAAATGAACACTTTAACAATCATAGTAGGTCAAAATATGCAAACAATTATCAGGAACAAAAATTATAGTGCAACTTCAGATTAAATAAACTTTGGATTTTAAGCTAAACCTTAAATAAGTATAAATGTGCAAATAAAGAAATAGTTACTGGTACAAATTACAATAAAATGTAAACAACTGTGGATAATTGTCCACCAGTTGTCCCTCTGTATTCTTAAAAACAAAACAAAATATGCTTGGACCTGGGATTTCGTCCCTTTAGTGAGCTGGTAAATGTCCGGCGTGCTATCACCACTTTCCACCATGCTAACGTTGCCTATGTTACAAGCTACATATTCACACGAGTCACAGTCACAAGCCGCTCGCAAGACTCGAATGAGGCTGATATTACATATCCCGGTAATCGACCGCGATAATGAGATTAAGTCATACATAAACGTTAATAGTTATCATGTGAAATTTGAACAGTTAGCATAATACCGATAACTGTTCCATCCCTACTGTATAGGCACTAGAGATGCACGGTTGATGAGTCATCCGCCCGATATGCGGATTATCCGCTCCGCCCGCGGGTGCGCTTTAATTAAATTCGGGCGGGTTGCGGTTGAAGCACTCAAATAATAATAATAAGAAAATATTTTACATATTATTAAAAAGGATGGCGGGTCGGTTCGGTTTTGAAATTGGTGAAAAAACGTTCCTGCAAATGGATAGCGGGCGGATAGAGATTTTAAGAAGCGGTTGCGGGTTAAAATATACGTCATCCGCGCATCTCTAATAGGCACGCAAAAATTTAACTGTGCCTGTTGTGGGAACCCAAGCTGCCCCCATGTGGTCAGATGTGGTATTGCTACATAGAGCATACCTGTCAAGTTTTCGATTTGAAAATAAGGGAAATTTTCTGGCGCCCGCCGTGAGCAGTCCCACCATCCCAACCAAGCTCCAGTATCCTTTACAGTTTTGGTGTACAAAAAAGCTAAAATCACAGCTGCACTACTTCCTGAACTTTCAGCCAGCTCTTTTGTTTCCTGTGTGCCATTATTGGACAAACTGATCAATCCAGGTGTGTCTGACCATTGCTGTGAGGTCAGACACACCTGGATTAATCAGTTTGTCAATTAATGGCACACAGGAAACAAAGCAGCTGGCTGAAGTTCAGGAAATAGTGCAGCTGTGCATAAAGCCACATTGGGTGCGTTTACATGGGAAGTTTAATTCCTCTTTAATTCAGAATTAAAGTTAAAGCCGAATAAAAGTTACCATGTAAACACTTAATTCCATATGAAAATTTCAATTCCGAATTAAACTTAATTCCAAAGTAAGTGGCTGGTTTATTCCCATTTTAATTCCGCATTAAGTAATTCTGCGGTCATGTATACACTCATTCCTCTTTAAATTAATTCCCGTCTTTCTGCGCATACTCGTTCTCTTGCCCGTCTGTCGCGATGACGCTTATATTCCGGCAGCACGCAGTAAACGGTGTTCAAGAGCAGAGACGATTTATTTAATAAATAGCTTGGAGGAACTGGAAATAATTAAAAGAACAGATGGCAGGAAACATAAAAATTGTGAGCTTTTCAAAGTTGTAGCGGCCAGGTTAAATGAAGGAGGTTTCGCAGATAGAGACGCCACCCAGGTCAAAAATAAGTGGAATGTTGTTGCTAACCAGTTAGCTAAGTTTGTTTTCTTCCGGTAGATGTAAAGACGTCCGCCCCCCCTATCCAATCAGAACCCTTCCCAACCCCCAGACCTAAAGCGGAGTTGGATAAAGCCGAACTAACGTGTTTTCCATGTAAACCTTAATTCGGAATTACTATTTCCATGTATTAATTCCTAATTTTAATTCCGAATTAAAAAACATCATGTAACCACAGCCACTGACATAATGGCCACGGTTATATGATGTTTTTAATTCGGAATTAATTATTCCGAATTAAATAATTCAGAATTAAACTATTTTCCTTCGAGTTTACATGGAATAGTAATTCCGAATTGAGGTGGAAAACATGTTTGATTGTCTTATCCAATTCCGCTTAAGGTCTGGCGGTTTGGGAAGGGTTCTGATTGGAAAGGGGGGGCGGACGTCTTTATGTATTTACCTGGGAGAAAACAAACTTACTCGATTAGCAACAACATGGAGGACTACATTATTAGCATCCTTTATCAATTTGTTTTGATTTTATTTTTGAAGCAGCAGCACAACAACATCAAGCTCACAATTTTTATGTTTCCTGCCATCTGTTCTTTTAATTATTTCCAGTTCCTCCAAACTATTTATTAAATAAATCGTCTCTGCTCTTGACCACCGTTTACTGCGTGCTGCCATCTTGAAACTTTGTTTCGAAAAACAAGCCCAGCGCGGAATATAAGCGTCATCGCGACAGACGGGGAAGGGAATGAGCATGCGCAGAAAGACCGGAATTAATTTAAAGCGGAATGAGTGTATACATGACTCCAGAATTATTCTATTCGGATTTAAAATCAGAATAAACCAGCCACTTACTTCGGAATTAAGTTTAATTCAGAATGGACATTTTCATTCGGAATTAGGTGTTTACATGGTAATTTTGAATAATTTTAAAACGGATTTAATTTCAATTCTGAATTAAAGCGGAATTAAACTTCCCACGTAAACGCACTGATTGTGAACATCCATTATAGCCTAAATGAAAACACAAAGGGGTTTATATAAATAGTATTCATTTGAAGGGATTTGTATATTTTTTGTTCATTTAACATTGCTTGTATTTACATTTACATTTGATTTTCATTCCACACATTGTTTTCATTTCATATTGCTCTTCTTTTACAGTTTTTCATCTCATTTCACGTGACTTTTCTTTACACTTTTAATGAGTTGTTCTACTCATTTGTTGCAGACTTTGAATTCTTTATGACTGTTTTGGAAGGAGTGTATTTGTGGACTGGTCCACAGTAGTTTTTTTGACATGAGAGAAGAGCGCAAACAGTTCTGTTGTCTAACCACATCCTATTCTCTGTAACAACTTTTTTTTTCTTTGCGCGCTGTCACTCATTGGATGTCACACACTAACCTCGTGACATCTACCACCTACAGTACCTGTAGTAGCTGCTGCTGTGGCAGTTATCATGACATCTACCACCTACAGTACCTGTAGTAGCTGCTGCTGTTGCAGTTATCGTGACATCTACCACCTACAGTACCTGTAGTAGCTGCTGTGGCAGTTATCATGACATCTACCACCTACAGTACCTGTAGTAGCTGCTGCTGTGGCAGTTATCATGACATCTACCACCTACAGTACCTGTAGTAGCTGCTGCTGTGGCAGTTATCGTGACATCTACCACCTACAGTACCTGTAGTAGCTGCTGCTGTGGCAGGTATTGCGAGACAAGTGACAGATCTCAGAATTGGAATGTTTTTTTTTGTTTGTTTTTTACTCCGCCCGATGCTATATTATAATTTTTTTTAATAACGCAGGTTAAAATATGGGAGATTTACGGGAAAAATAATAATACGGGAGGACAGCTGGACAGAAGAGAAAAATACAGGACTTTCCCGGCCAAAACAGGATACTTGACAGGTGTGACATAGAGGGCCTTTAAAAAAGATGCAAGCTCTGTGCACGTTACATAAAACATGTGGCATTCACAACAGTCCCTATTAATTATCACTTGTGCCTTTTAGATGTGCCAAAAATCTGATTTCTGGCAAATGTGTTGCACAGTAACTGCACATAAACCGAGAGGAAAACATTATTTCTTACTACCTTGTAACTACACGTGACATATTTAGATGTATACTAGTGTCTTGAACAGATATCAGTGGACTGAAAGTGTGACCAGCAATGGGCCAGATGTGAAAGTATGATGTGAATGTCTGAGTTCAAACACATGAGAACATAAGAAGCTTTAGGAACTTCATCAAAGACTCTTTGGTGCTCTGCTGTGTCCCAGTAGTCCTTACCACTGGACCCGCCAGTCTGAAAAGCTGGGCCAGCTCGTCGCGGTACTCCTGCGGGACGTGGTCTCGTATTCTCTTCAGGCAGGAGCCCCAACCTTTACCGGGGTCCTGGACACGGGAAGCCCCAGCTTCATCCGATTTCACGTCCACTCGCGCTGAAGCGTCCATGCCCGAACCGTCCTCAGCAACCCAGTCTGGACTGGTCTCTGTCACGGTCCTCCTGTCAGCCCGAGCAGAAGCAGACAAGGTCAGAAACTTAAGTTGGATGTTGTGCCGGCGGAGGAGGCGGAGGAGGGAACTTGCTGCTGCTGTTTCTGGATGCTCCTGTCATTGGGTGGACCCATGATGCATTCAAGTGCCCTGTGACGTTCAAACATTTACACTGGTTATGTAAAAATAACATGACGCACATCACATACCAGACAGCATCCTGTTGTGTCAGAAAGCAGATATGTAGCTCGAGCCAAACAGTGAATTTTGGACTGTTTTCAAATGAGTGGAATGAAAGTGTACATTTGATAAAGGCTAAAAAAAAATAAATAAAAATAGAAAATAAAAAAGCTTTTCTCTTGAAAGTATCTCTTGAAAGTATCTCTCCGTGTTCTTTTTATCTGGTGCCTAAATGACAAGTCTAGAAACAAAGATCAATCAAGATTTTAATACAATCATGAATACAAAGAATTATTATGCCATGCAGAATATTTTAATCGGCCGATGGTACAACCCTCCTAACATCTCAAGAGATGCCAGGGAATGCACCCAGATCTCAAAATGTCCTGTGGTTTTATAGTCACAGAAAAGGCGTATCCTCTCGTACTTTTGAGTTTTACGGCCCTTTGTCTTCGAAAATTCAGATGTCCAATCACAAGTCCTGGTTAATCAACAAACTGTTGTTCCGGGGATTTCAAACTGGTGATGGGGGTCGAGAGGATCTTGCAGTAATTAAGTCGTAAACCTGAGCTGAGAAACTCACAGCATCTGAGAAGCTCACGACATTCTTTCCTGCCAATATAACAAATTAAAAATCTACACAGTTAATCCTAAATCCTAACAAATCTTCTCAAGAACAAGAAAACCATTAGCTTCAGCTCATTTTAGCTTCAGCTCACTGAGAGAAGTTGTAACCAAACACCAACATCCAAACTTCCAGGCAGCAGACAATACATGTCCCAGAAATAAACATACTTACAGCCTGGTACAAAACATATTTGGTCTCTATAATTTTTAGATTTTACATTCACAACAGTTATGTGGGCTTGGTGTCTGGCTATGCAAGCTAACCGTTATTATTTCAGGCTGGGCAGGTTTATCTGTATCGGCAACAAGGCAATTCAAAGTTCCTTACCTAATAAAGATAAAAACAAAGGCATACAAAAAAAAAAACTATACAGTACAGTGGATTAATTAATTCATTGAGATGGTGAAAGTTGGGTTAGAATTAGAGCACAGTACTAAAAACGGTTTAGAAAATTAAATCAAAGACATTTTTCAAGATGTATGGAGTATTTTAAAAACAAACAAATACATCTTTTCATTCTCCAGTTGGTAGCATTTTAGCTACTTAGCGCTTAGCACAATATTGACTTCTAAGCCATGAATAAACACCAGGACCCCTTCATAGTCACATTTTAAAGAAAATGGGGCTCATTCATGAAATGTGTGCAGATTTGTGCGTAAACTCTGAACAGAGCAAAATATAAGAATATGTGAATACTTCCGAATTTTTCGTCCAAACAAACAAGACCTGTTCCTGCTTGGTCCACATGGAGAGGTACTTTAACTGCATTCTGGTAGCTGCATCTAAAATGACCATGTCTGGACAGATTTGATCAAAATGAATCTAATCTATTATTGATTATCATCCCGGGTTAACATTTTAGCCAGCCAAGCTAAAACAAATAACTTCCACCTTTTTGTCACATGGAGGAGAAAAAGAGGCTTCAGATTATTTTGCTACAATACCTACATTTTTCTTTATAATTGATAGAAAACAATGAATTAAATGCTCTTACATCAAAACAGCACATTACTACCCTGTGGAAGCAACGGGGCTCTTAAAACACAGTCCAGTCGTTATGGGCGACCCAAGCAAAGTCATTGGACCGTTGGCTCGCTCCAAACTCTCTTTTAGTCATTTAGACTAATATTATATATTACCCAGGTTTACCACAACAAAGTTCCCCAGTGTCATTTAAGCCTCTCAGGCTCTTTTTTTCAAGCTCATAAAGTGTTAAGATCTCCTTGATAGAACAAATATAGATATACATATATATGTATATGTATATATGTAAGTATACGTGTGTGTGTAAAAAAAAATTTCCACTTGCAATAATTGTATTTTTTCCACATTTATTTACATGCAGCGTATCAGCTCTTGAGAATAAAAAAAAAAAGAAAAACAATTTATAAATATTACACAGTAAATACAGAGTATTACAATAAAAATGAAAATAAATCAATCATTGCAGCAACTGTGATTGGGGAAGGAAAAAAAGTAGCCATGTCATTTCCAATACACAGTATTTGTCACGGTTTGTGTTGAAGGTAGGACCCAATTCACAAAAAATGTATTCACAAAAAAGAAAAATCCAAACTCAAATCAAAATCCAAACACAGGGTGACGGGACAGCAAGGCAGGAACGTGGAAGGGAGACGGGTAGAGAACATCCGGGAGAAAAACAGGATGTAGAAACAAACGAATCGGCAAACAAAAAGGGAAAGACAGGACTTAAATACACAGAGGAACAAAGGAGAGGCAGGTGCAAACAATCAGGGTAATACTCGGGGAAAGTAAAGGTACACAGTGCGAAGACAAGAAAGACCTTCAAAGTAAAGCAGAAAACAAGGTAGACTAAGGACAGGGAAGACAAAAACACCAACTAAGTACAGAAGCAAAACCAAGAATGTCTGTCATGGCCGACCCAGACCATGACAGTACTCACATGATATCACAAGCCTTGTGCCATTTTGTGGATCAAGGGATTGGTTCATAAACACTGTAACGGGCAGTTTGTAGTTACAGCATTACTTACATTCAGCCTTAAACCGAGCTTTTTAGGGTTGAAATCACCACTAGAGTGACTAAAATGCCACATTCATGCCACATGAATGCAAGAACAAAAACCCCTAAAACTGGAGCACATGGGTCAAGGGAGAAACATGGATCACGTTACTAAAGACAAAAAGACTTTCTTCCCAAGAGTTTTTTTTAATTAAATGAGGTGACCAGCATTTAAAAGTAAAAGGATTTTATTCGCAAACACTAATTTCTCCCAATATTATGGATGACACTGACTCGAGACTCAATGAAAGATGTAGGTGAAGGATAAATGCATTGAGGAAACAATTTGGGAGAAATTAGAAACAATGAGATTGTGAAATTAATTTCAACAAAGCTTTCCTGCAGCCACATTTCATCAGCAACTACTGATCAAATGTAGCCAGATCCTTCAGCTGATCATAAGCCTCCACAGACTTGGAGGTCTTCAGTTCCTCCAAAGTTTAGGCACTTTTGTCATGAAACATAACTGTAAGGAACACATGTAAGTCCTTTGGATCATGCGTATAACACATTTTAGTTGTGGTTCCATAAACAGATTTAGATTGGACATCAAGTATTTCCAAGCACTTCTGCTTTTTTTTCCTTTTGCCCTCTGGGTTTCGTCTGTTTCTGAGACTAAAGTTAGCAACTTTTGAACACATCACTGCACTGGAGTGAGTGAAGAACCAACGTGGGAAGCTGGGAAGCTTGCCATACAAAATGGCAACATCAGGTCAGCATACCTGGAAGTATGACATCAGTGAATACTATCTATTGATCTCACTGAGCGATTGTGTTTACAAGATTACATTTTTTTTCATTATTTTATTTGTAATTTTTCCATATAACAGACAACAAAAATACAAACATAAATGCAACGATACAGAGATAACACCAGCCCAAAACTTCAAAAAACAAAAAAATAAATACAAAAATAAAAACAAAAAACTTGCTCTTAAAAATTTCAAGATGATAGTAATAATAGTACCAGCCACAGAAAAAATGCCTATGACGGTGTCTTGCTGATTGAACATTACTGATGAACATGGCAAGTGTACAATACATATACAGTGTGTGTACAGGTATACATTCCAACAGTTATGTGTATAATTATCTAGGTCAGAGTTGACAGATATAGAAAGGTTGCCACATTTTGTCAAAGGAAGCAGAGGTTAAAGAAATAATGTGTCAGGATCCTCTCCAGATGCAATAAACTGATCACATCCGCCAGCCAGGTCTTAAAAGAAGGTGCATCTTCATTTTTTCAAAGAGTTAGAATGTTCCTTTTTGCAATAACCATGCCATATTGTATTGTCTTTTGTTGGGGGTGGGTTAAATTTGAGAGGTGTTCAGACCCGCCCTGTATGGCCATGTATGGATCTGGTGAGATATCGCAGTTATGTACTTTAGAAAGGCATTTAAAGATATCTGTCCAAACTACAAAAAAAGCACTCGGAGAGCGCAGACCTCCGCCAAGTGCAACAATTCCCCCATGTAGAGATTTACAGATTGCGATAAAATCCGCAATTTGGATCAGATCCGGATCAGCCTTTGAAATTTGATAGAGGTTCCCATTGTCAATCCCTGAGTCAAATTTCATGAGTTTAGGGCAATAATTAACGGAGATATTGAGAAACAAATTTTTTTGGCCCCATTGATCGCAATGTTATCAAAAATTTGAAAGTGATCCAGAATCCAGGATTTCTTCCGGATCACACTCAAAATGAAACCAGTTCTTCCTTCTCACATTTCTGACAACTCCTGAAAATTTCATCAAAATCCATCCATAACTTTTTGACTTATCTTGTAACACAGACAGACAGACAAACAAACGGCGGCAAAACCTCCTTGGCGGAGGTACTCATACATCATGTACATCACAGGTGTCAAACTCCAGTCATGGAGGGCCGCTGTCCAGCATGTCTTGGATATTTTCCTGCTTCAGCACACCTGATTCAAATGAATCAATTACCACCAACTTGTCATCCAGGTCTGCACAGGTCTGCTAATGACCTATTCATTTGAATCAGGTGTGCTGAAGCAGGGAAACACCTGGGGCCCAGGTTTGGGCCATTTCTGAACACTTTCCCCAGGGTGACCATTGGGGCCTGGGGGGCCCCCAGGGGACCCAGAGTCGCACCGGGCCCCACCCGTGAAGAAAGGGGGCCCTCCTGGCCCCGTTGGGCAAATTGCAACATTTTGGTGCACAGTGCCATTCCCTTGGTACAGGGATCCTCCACAAGTGAAAGGTGGATTCCCAGTGGACAGTGGCAAATACCTCAGCACAGGACCAGCAAGAGAAAGGTGTACTTCTGGCGGACAGTGGCAATGCCTCGGTACAGGGGACCCCCGGTAAGGGAAAGGGGGGGACCCCTGGTGTACGGTGGCAATCAAAAACCGTTCAAATCGAAGGATTTCACCCCTGGAGCTATCTGGTGTCCCAAAGAGGTAAATACCCCACTGCCCTAACCTTTCCCTAACCTTCCCGGGCTTTGGGGGGCGCTGGAGCGGGAACCTGAGGCCCAGCGCGGCCCAGATTTTCCTGCCAGGTAGCCGGCTTCCCGTGCCACCCAGGGACGCCCCCCCATTCACGTGTACTGATTGGTAAATCATAGTCCAAAATGGTAAACGGACCACACTCGCTCCCAATGCAACGGTATTGCACGCGGAACCGAGAATCCCTAAGGGGGGTCAGTCTTGCCTTTGTCTTTTTTCAGTAACAGAGAGATGTTGGCCGAATATAAAGAGTCAGGGAGTCGGCCGGTAGCAATAGAGTGGTTGAACATCCTTAGCATGACCAGCGTCTATAGACTTTGTCTATATATGCTTTGTAAAACTTGATGTTAAAACCTTCTGGGCCACTGGCTTACCCGTTTGGGAAGGAACATATTGCCCTCGCAACCTTCTCTGGCGATTATATTTGCATTCAACTCCGATTGAGCTCGGGGATTCAGTTTGGGGAGGTAAAGAATGTGGAGGAAATCAAAGATTTGCGTGGTATTTATTGTAGTTTTTGATGTATAAAGATCCTCATAGAATTTGCGAAAACATTTATTAATCTCTTGGTAGATCGGAAGAAATGGCGCCTGATTTGGTTCTAATCTTATAAATAGCTCTGTCAGCCTGTATGTTTCTGAGCTGACGGGCGAGAAGTTTGTCTGGCTTGTCAGCCAGTTCGAAGTGTTTTTGTTTTACCTTTAATAGCATTGTACTCCCTTGGTTGAAAAGAATAGTGTTATATTTGAATTTAAGTTTCATTATATCATTCAGGGTAGAGCAGTGGTTCTCAAACTTTTAATGCTGCGTACCACCTGATAAACTATTGAGCTCTCAGAGTACCACCATGATGACCAATTTTAAAATATAGCCATATATGCCTTCTCAATTAGCTTTAAACACACAGGAGAGATGTTTATTCCTTATTGTGGTTATTTATTGTTACCTGAATTTCATTTGAAATGTTGTATTTATAATGCATTGTCATGCATTGACAAGTCATGATGTTCCCCTGCGTACCACCAGAGAGCCCTCGCGTACCACAGTTTGCGCACCACTGGTGTAGAGGGTGAAAGAGACGTTCTGTAATCTTTTTTGAGTTTTGACAGCTGTGTTGTAATTTCTGACATTTCCTTCTGTCTTTTTTTCGCTTTCGACTCGTAGGCTATAATATTCCCGCACAGTACAGCTTTAAAAGCTTCCCAAAGAGTGGAGTCTGATACATCTTGCGTGTTGTTGAGGGATTTACAAGATTAAATTTGACAAAGTTTGCCAAGAAACAGGTCTGACGACTCCTTAAACCCACATGATGCCCTACCACTAAAGCACAGAAGTGGGGGGTATAATGATGTGAGGCAGCATCAGCTGTTGGGGATATGACATTTACAGACAGCACCTTGAATGCCTGTAAATGTACCAAAATACTGGTTTGGAGAAACTCCCAAGATTTGTCAGAGGAGGAATGCTGCAGCAGGGTAACAATCCTGCAAAAACTGTGTAAGAAGTTCTAATGGAGAACAAGGTGTCAACTATGACCTGGGTAGGTATCTTGTGTAACTTGAATCCAGCAGCACACCTCTGGAGTATTTTAAAGAGACAAGCATAGAGCAACACCGCCCCAGGCCCTACCAGGGAGCAGCTGAAAAGACTGGGAGAACATCTGTACAGAAATCTTGGCACTGCTTATATCGACAGTGTTGGGGAGGATTCAGCTTGTCACGAACCGCTTCCAAAGAATTTAACTGAATTTTTAACTGTCAGCAATAAAACGTGTTGTTGACTTGTTTTGAGGCTGTAATTTTTACATAAAGCCTAAACTGTTTATGTTACCTAATGGAACAAATACCATACCAACTAAGAAACAAATCATTTAACAGGAGGAGAAGCCAGAGTCAATCATTTGGCATTAAAGTGCACATGGTTGGTCTGTTTGTGTACAGAGTTCAGCAGAAACTGGAAACTGTAGCACATAACACTGTAAATACAGTAAAACTGGTAAATGGACTGGATTTATACAACACTTTTCTAGTGGTGTTGACCACTGAAAGTCCTTTTCAGTATAAGCCACATTCACAAATACATTTGTACATTTGTTTTAGTCTCTACAGCGTTTCAGTGTTTTTCTATAACACATACACCACTGAAAGGCTCGGGAGTTCAGCGTCTGCCCAAAGGGACTGCAGGGATTGAAACCATCAACCCTCTGTTTAGCTGATGGCTCCTCTACCAGCCACCAACTATCACACGTATTGGTGGATTTCACCTTGTCAGTCAGGAAGATTGAATCACATTTACATTAGAATAGAAACCCAGAAGGCCTGTGAAGAAAGCTGAAGAACTGAAAAATGTGATCTTGTGGGGGAAAAAGCTGTTTTCTTGACTGCAAATGGACATGACCTGTGCTTGTCACAAATAAACCATGTGGAAGGTTTAATTTACTCCAAAGACTTGTAATAAATGTTCAATTTCTTTCTTTCTTTTTTTTTTTTTTTTTGCTATTTTGAGTTATTAAGTGTTTTCCTTAATAAATGCTGCCTTTGAGGGGCTTTTTCATGAGACACATCTGTTTGGTGTTTTTCTCAAAGCACACTCTTCTGTAATGTAAAAGCTGCCCAGTATAACCACAAATGAGACATTTCCTGGATGTTTAAAGCATTTTAAAGCATTTTGTCTCATTTACAAAGCAAATCAAAGTTGTCTTTTTAACGTAACTTTGCTTGGTGGGATGATCAGTTCTGACAGCGAGGTATTAAAACATGGCAGGCTTCCAAAGAGTTCTTTAAAAACTCCCACCCTCCAGCTACGGTTGCTAGGCTGACTATGAAACAAGACCACACAAAAGACCTCTGTTTCTAATGTGTTAGTTTTTAAACCATTCTGCAGCTATCAACTGTGTAGCTTGCACATCTTATAGAAAACAGAAAAACACATGACTTGTTCAGTATGAATTAACTGTTTAGGTGAATTTCAGCTCTCACACTGAATGCACTGACACTTTGGTTGCATCTCAGAAAAACAATGAACCAAATAAAGCTGTATCCCCCCCCCCCCCCCCCCCCCCCCCCCCCCCCCCCCCCCCCCCCCCCCACCCCCCCCCCCCCCCCCCCCCCACCTAAAATGCTGATGTTCTTTTGGCATCAACAGACAATTTCAGGTGCATTACCACCAGATTTGTGTGTTGGATCATGCTCTGGCCATCAAAGGTGCCTACGTGCAAGACTTTAATCTCATCAGGGACTTTGTCTGGGTATAAGTAACTTGAAATGACAAACTGAGCCTTAGTTGGCTGTCTGTCATGTACTTTGAAGGGAGGGTCAGCAGGATAGAGACCAGCAAGTCATTACATAAAGCTAATAATGTGTGGAGGCTCCACTGGGCTTGAGACGGGTTGGCTGGTTCTCAGTGGGTTCATAATTTTTTTTTTTAATTAAATCATTTTAAGTGGCTGAGAAGCCAGTTGCTGATGATAACTCCGCCAACAAGGATGATGATCATGATGACAAGAGTCAGGCCACGCCGTACAAGTAGTTGTTTTCCTGACAAAACATCTCCCACTGTATTTGTGGTGAACTCTCTTTGGCCTGGACCGCAGACACTTGGATCCACATCACCCACCTCAGCAGTACCGACCCGGCTCTGGTTCTGATTGGTCTCTATAAGTTTGAGACAGTTTGATGAGTTATGACAGAAAAACTCAAGTCTGTTTCTTGAAAATGCTGTGGTTGAGTGGTTGAGGTGCTTGTTCTCACCAGAGCGCTCCAATTCAAATGTCTCCTTTCCTTCTATGATGTGGACTCCTGCTCTCACCAAGGCCTGAGCAGAAACATTTAGATACAGAACATCTCTTCTTGTTTTGACTTTAAATATATCTTAGGGTGAAGTACAAAGGAACATTTTCACTGAGGTGAGGTGGCTACTAACCTCTTCCGAAGCCTTTCTCCAATCAAGTTTGCACAAAAATATGATAAAGCAAACTGCTTGCAGTAACACACCAATGGTAAGTCCCATCCACAGCCCTAATACAAATATGAGAAAAGAGTTTCAGTGACTGTCCTGAGCACTACTGGACATAAAAAAAAGGACAAGACACAGTAATAAACAACCCCAATTCCAAAACAACTGTGTACTTTGTTGAAAGTGACTTATTTTACCATTTCATGAAAATTATTGGCTAATTTTGAAAGTGATGGCGGCTACGCATCAAAGAAAGGCTGGAACCTGGGCATCCAAAGGCTGCAAAATCTGTGCACACGGCTAAAAATAATATTGGATGCCAGTGATTGTCAGGCCTTCAGGTAGCACTGCGTTAGAAACAGCAATGACAGAAATCTGATGTAATGTAAATCCAATGATTCTGCAATACAGATCAGCGTATGGGCTCAGGAACATTTCCAGAAATCACTTCATGAGAACACAGCTCACCACGCAATCGAGTCAAACTGGAAAACTGTCCTGTGGTAGACAGGTTTTCTATGTTCTGTTGTGAATAAACATGGGTCTATGAGACTGGATATCGTTTTTAATGTACATTTTACACAGTGTGCCCGATTTTTTTGAACTGGGGATGTATAATGGTCATCAGTCTTACCTACAATCCCCATGTTTGCAACAAACATGAGGGACACGCCAATGGGGAACCCAATGAAATAGAATCCCACAAAATTACATGCAGCACCAATGAGCTGTTTCCCTGCTCCTCTGAGAACGCCTGCACCCACACCCTGTAAAAATCAAACACAGGTGTGGTAAAATAGCGTCCTGGATGTGCAAACATATCTGTATGTTTAGAGACTTGTTGGATGGCATGTATAGGGCCCTGTGGAATCGCGGACGGAATCGCGGAATTGGAGATTAAAAACGGAATTCACTTTAAATGTGCAATATAACGGAACTGAATGGCAATTTGCGTAAAAGTTTGTTTTTTTTTCTCCTGGACTAAAAGGAACTTTTCTTTTGAGGAAATGTTCCAAGAGGGGTCACTAAAAGCTGGGGACACTGCACGCTTCTCTGCCCCCTCTTCCCTCATTAACAAAGAAAAGAGAAAAAAAAAAAGGAACTAGCCGTTTACTCCCAGGTACAGGGCAGAGCAGTTTCTCTGAGATTATTATATGTCTCGCGATTCAATGTTCTGCAAGTTTTACCACCACACGGTTGAATGGACACGAAAAGATACGTGCGAGGATCACTTAATGAGAGAAAATCACAAACGTAAAAAGGCGCGAGTCACTCACTGAGCTAAAGACAAAGAGGCTGAAAATTATTTATTTAAACGGTGATGTCTGTAATAGCTGGAACACCTAAAGAAAAAAAATACACGGACACACACTCATACACACAACCAGTGTTCAGTGTTTGGAGTTCATAGTATCTACTTAAGCTATAGTAAATATAGTTTTTTCTTTTATTAGACACACAGTTTGTCATGACATACCTGAAAAATGTCAGGTACGTTATGACAAAGTGTCTGATAACAGAAGAAATTAAAAAGCTAAAACTATTAGTTTACTGCTGTTCCAATTTCTTTCTTTTTTTTTGCACTTTAAATGGATTTT
Organism: Hirundichthys speculiger; assembly: GCA_018398805.1. Lineage (NCBI taxonomy): Eukaryota > Metazoa > Chordata > Actinopteri > Beloniformes > Exocoetidae > Hirundichthys > Hirundichthys speculiger. The sequence goes on from JAGFBZ010003002.1 coordinate 20,260, forward strand.
ACCTATTTTTTTTTTTTTCTTAGTTCAGGGATGTCAAGTAGTGATGTTATTAGTGAAGCGAAGCCCCGAAGCACGTATCGAGAAATGAGGGGGCGTGTCCGTGAAGCGCGTATCAAGAGTCGCTTCATTTGGGGAGGAGCCAAAAGTGATGACGTCCGAAGCTTCACCGCCTGGCTGTACCACGTGACTGCTTCGGGAAGTGGTTCATTTCTTGTCTCAAGAAATGGCGTTTGACAGCTTTATAAACGCCACAGGCTCCATTCAAAATGTGGGTGTTTGTAGGCGAGTTGCGGTCAGTTCAGAGTGTGGATAGAGTTTGGATAGCTTGGATACTAGAATCTGGATAGCGTGTATATAGTTTGTGGTAGTTCAGTATATAGTTTGTACATGATGGCACAAACATTTTTATGCAGCCCAGCATCCTCTGTGCCATGTGAAAGGGTGTGGAAAATTGCTGGCCACAAAAGGATTATTCCATTTTTCAGTGAGGTAACAGCATTATAAATGATTTATAGCTAAAAATACACATAACACTGACTGCTTCAGCTGTTGACATGGAAATGTCACAAGAACAAGATGATCTGATCCCCATTATTGTTGTATTTGGTCAACAAAGCTTAAAGATGCTACATCTGAGCAAGGAAATAAAATCAAGCACACACTGTATACTTGGAAGATTCTGTTTTTATAGTGTCTTCAAACCCAACTGAAGTTCATTAAACAGTCACAGTTTAGTGTTTATAAGTCAGCATCTAGTTAATTTATGACACTCTGTAAGGACTCCTGAATAGGCATGCCGTGATTTTTGGAAAAATCAATTTAAACCGATTGTTTTAAATATGATTCAAATAGATTTAATTAGGCCATTAATTGCAATGTGGCCTCCAGGCCAGCAGAGGCTGCACTCGAGTTAAACTACGTTCTTATTTAACGTCACTATATGCGGCACTACGTGCGACGTGCTACTGCCGTTACACATCTGCGCCACTAGATAGAGCTGCACCTAAGTAAACAGTAAGCAAATCGAGCGCCACAGTGACACATGCGAGCAGGATCCGATGTAAAATGTAGGATCACGTGACCGACTAGAGCAAAAGGGTTAGAAAGTTTTTTTACAGTCCAGAATTTGATTTTTTACAGACTGAATTATTAATGTTGTTCTTGAAATGAATATAACTTGACTTTAACATCATTAATGGATTATTGAACTACATGGTTGTTCCTTATTCACTGAGTCATAGTCTCAGATTTGAAGAGAATACAGTTTATTAAATACTACTTTACCTTGACCTTAAATAACATTGAAACCTGACACGTACCTTACCTTAAGTATGATACCATACTCCCTAAAAAGGATGAAATCTTTAAAATGTTTAACAATACAGCAGAATATTATCTCTGTGATATTATTTATAGTAATTGTACAATAAAAAATGTTTTATGCATAACCTTATTGTCTTCATCATATTTTTATTTTCTCAAAATGATATTTGAAAAATAGGGTTTGTCTTATAATGAGAGTCGTCATATATTCGGACCAATATGGTAAATTGGTAAAATTTGAATTCAATTTTTGTTCAGACAAAAATAAATATGCCTTAGTTTGTGCCTGGCTTATCTACCGCAGGAATAAAAAAGCATTCTCTGATGCAGTATTGATTTGGAAAGAGTGTAAGAAAAGACCAGTTTTGTTATGTTTGTATAATGCCTCAGTTTAGGCTTAAAGTAGGGTTGACTTGTTAGGTACAAAAGAAAAAAGAATCTTGATACTGTACTGATTTATTGAAAAGAGGGCAGTAGGCCTATTGTAAAAAAAACAAAAAGAAAAAAACAAAAACAGGTTTGATATATTTGAGAGTTGATGACAGTTTCCACTTTCCAGTCATTTGCTATGCAGGTATAAAGAGGATAGGAAAACCAGCGTTGTAAAAAAAAAAAAAAAAAAAAAAAGAGAACTGCAACTAGTTCTAATCTACTGTATTAAAAAGAGCGTAAGAGAAAACACTACAGTACTGTAAAAAAGGAAAAGGCTGGATTTGTGTAAGAGAAATAATAATGAAAATAAAAGTCAGTCATCTACCTGTAAATTAATTTTGTGTTTTACATGATTCGTCTAGAACTGGATTAGAACTAGTTGCAGTTCTCTTTTTTTTTTTTAGGCAGCACGGTGGCTTAGTGGTCAGCACTGTTGCCTCACAGCTAGAAGGTTCCTGGTTCGAACCTCGGCAGTGGGGGATCCTGGATTGAACCTCGAGGCCTTTCTGTGTGGAGTTTGCATGTTCTCCCCCGTGCTTGCGTGGGTTTCCTCCCACAGTCCAAAGACATGCATGTTAGGTTAACTGATCATTCTAAATTGCCCGTGAGTGTGTGAAAGTGAATAGTTGTGTGTCTATATGTGTGGACCTGCGATGGCCTGGAGACCTGTCCAGGGTGTACCCCTGTCTTTCGCCCGTAGACGGCTGGGATAGACTGCAGCAGATCCCCGTGACCCTTCAAGGATGAAACGGGTATAGAAAATGGATGGATGGACATGATTCGAATCGTGATTCCACTTGTACCCTGAATCATGATTTGTATTGTATCATGAGTTGAGTGAATCGCGGCATGTCTACTCGTGAAATATGCTTGCAAGAGACACTATGTATGTATGTGTGTGTGAAGTGTGAAGTGTGTCAAAGAAGTGTGTGTGAGTGCACTTACTGATCTGAGGTGAAAATGTGTCCAATGACATTTCTGGTGACGCCGATACAAAGTCCAACAAAGCACGCAACTAAGACTGAGTTGCACAAACAAACACAAAACAATTCAATTAAGTTGAGCGAAGTGAAACAGGAGAAAAGATTACATGTTAAAAATGTGTTGTTCTTAAGAGATTTGGTTATGTGTACATGAGAGCATTTGTCTAAAATGTCAGTGATTTTTCATCTACAACATTAAAATCAGTCACAGAGTAAGCACATAAAACTGATTGTCTCATTGCAGCGCAGTGATGTGGTGTTAATTGACAGTAGAAAAGCCTGTCACACTGTTCAAGAAAGGCTCGACTGAAAGGCGTAAGAGCCCGAGGTCCTGACGTCACGTCCAAACTTCTCAGATCCCAACGTGATTTTAGATCACGTTGGGTGAACTGGAACAAGTCTGATCTATAGAGGCCTGTCCCCTGGACAGAGAAGATCTGCTCCTGGTGGAGCCTGGTGTACATGATGTTCTCTACCAATGCCTTAAAGATCTTCAGCTGTATGTTTTTGACACCTGGGTAAAGAGAGAAGCTGAGCAGTCAACGAACTACCTAGTAGTGAGCTGGGTCAGAGGGCAGGGGAGAATGCCAGTCAGACCTTCCTCCTTGCGTTTTCTGCTTCCCATCTTTCTGTTGACAGACACTAACGTTACTCTGCTTTGTTGGTTTTTAGGCCTGTAATGATAAATGATCATCTTCATTTATCATCACAGATTGCCAGTCTGCCCCTGGCGAGGGGACTGGTAATGGAGTTTGTTTTTTTTTTTTTTTTTTTTTTTTTACCAGAAAAGGAGAAGAGAATAAATCATTTTACTAAGACAAACCAATGTCTGCTGAGTCTATCTGCCTTTACCGGCTCTGACGCTTGAGCCACATACCTTTTCTACACATCTGTCAGTGTAAGGGCTAATCAATATGTGCAAAATACAATCCCAATGCTTCATGGAAAGGAAATGATCTCATGATTACAGAGGTTTTGTGTAGTTTAAAAGCAAAAAGCATTTACTAATATGCACTGTGGTTCTTACATGCACAGATGATGGGGACTTTGCAAGACAGTTTGGCCTGCTTTGTGTTTCCTGCACCAAGCGCATTCCCGACCCGAACACTTGCAGCAACAGAAAACCCCAGAGGGCACTGTGGAAGAAGAATATGCAGAAATAGATATTATTACTTGAATTAATTTAGTATTCAGAGGTATTTTAGGTGTTTTTTTTCTTAGATATTTCTTGTTGAGAGTACAAAATAACAAATAGAAAAAAATACTTTAATAAACTGGAGCCACCATGATAATAGATTAGCTATGATTGGCTAGATTAGCTGAGTAATGACATACACGCTGACATTAAACACGGCATACCTGCGCTGTCTGAATGTGCTGTGCATCATCAATAAATGTATGCATAATTAGGGATGTGCTCTTTTGATTGATGTCTGGCATAGCCAATGGCTCGCTATAATCAGTGTAGCTACTTAAAGCTTTGGGCTGTCTTGCTTTCTGAACTGTCAGAAAAGACCTAACCATTCAGTCATTTTAAAGAGAATACATTTTATTGAGCTGTTATTTGTAAGAGACCACTACAACTGGTTGGCGGTTGGCCTTTAAAAACTCATTTATACTTCACTCTCAAACGTTCGTACATCCGCCCGTTCCACATGTCGTTTCCGTTACTACTGTTATGTTTGTATGGTTGCTTAGCATCACGTCCACCAGGGTTCAGTGACAAGTCAACAAAAATGGCAAGTGTTGAAGAGGTTGCAATATTTGCTACTCCAGAGTTGAAGGAAGGGAAAACAGCAGTGCAAACAGCAACGGTGTGCAAGACCACAAAATGAAAGTCGTTACAGCACAACCTCTAATTCTACCCATTCATGAAATTGCAGACAAATGTAATTTTCAATATTTTTGGATGTCCATAAAAACATCTAGGGGGTCTTGCTCACCATGTAGCCCCAGAGTTCTAACATCATATAAATGTATATAAGTTCAGACAAGCTGGCAGAAGTCGTTTTTGATAAAAACTTCTTTTTCACCATCTTGTATTTTGATAACTCAATAAGATCACCACTGCCCCCACAACTTCCGGTTGTATTTCTCTGTTTCGTCTGTAATAATAAGCATCGAGGCTATGTACCAAAACACCGACAAAATCAATGCAGGGAACGAACAGAAGGCTCTGTCTGTCTCTGTTTCAAACGTAGAGTATAAATGGGCCTTATGGGTCCAAGGACAAAGCTTGGCTATCTAGCAGGCAGCCTGTGCTAGCCGTGTGTCAGCTAAACAATCACAGCCTTCCAGAAATTTCCTGTGGTATAGGGAAAAAGAGGCTTCAAAATCTCTTTTCTGAAAAAAGTTATGGGTGACATCACAGTGGGGTTGTCCAGTTCTTTTTATACAGCCTGTTGTAAAAACATAAGAATCACACCTCCAACAACAAACAAGTTTTTAATCCATGGAAGTTTTGTGCCTTTAAAAAGTAGACCAAATGTTTTTTTTTCCCTAACACTTTCATTTCAAAAACATAGTACTTTATTGATCCCTGAAAGGAATTTACATAAGGTTATGAGGTTATAGAAAACTAGACTTCTGAGTGGGGTTAACAGATGTTAACTAAATACAGCAAAGTATCTCTGAAAAGCTGATAAATGTTGCCTTGAATAAACCAACACTTCATGGGAATTTTAAGAAAAAAAATGTTACCATGTACGCCACAATGCAGAGCTGGTATGCAATGGACTGAGCGCCCAGCTCGACCTCACTGATCACTTCCTGCCAGGAACCCTCCTATTTCAAATATCCACCATGACAGACAAATCATGAGCATGCTGGGAATAGCCAGCTTGATGAAAAGACCCCACTCCTGCAGACCGTCCAGTGACCAACCTGTTGGTTACGTGTACAAAAAAAAAAAAAAGACATGCATAAACTGGTGCATAAGATGTGGATGATAAAACAGGATGACAACATTACAGTAATAAAAAACATCAACATTTTAAACTTCAAACTCAGATGTTGTGCTCAAACACGTGAACTGACCTCCCCAGGTGGCTCTGTGCAGACCCCTCCAGCGGATGTAGACGTAGAGAAACAACGCCAGCAAGTATTGAGAGATGGCATTGGCTGCTGCAGATCCACTTTAAGAGTATTATGAGCAGCAGGATTTAGGAGGGAAAAAAAGCAACACAAAACAAAGTCAGAAAAATCTCTTACTGGCAAATATTCAGGTTTAATTGTAACAATATAAAAGGAAAACAAGTTTAACTTGTTGAACTTTGTTGTAATATCTGTACTCCAGAGGGTTGGATTGGATTGTAGAGAAAAGCAATATTTTTTTAGTAATCAGAGCAAATGAAAACAACAAGCTTCAAACTCTCAGGGCATAACAAAGAGGCAGGATCAATGACAAATATCAACACTGACTTGATCTTTTCATTTTCCCTGCCAGCGTGTTTTCATTCTGTTTTGATTAAGTTTGTTGTTCTGCTGCCAAATTCAGATTAAAAGCATTTACAAGATGTCTTTTCAGCTTTCTTTTACTGCAATAATCATTTAATAATGCGGCCCCCCCAGTTGCTTAGTGGTAGTGCTGTCCACCTCCCACCATGTGGGAGGTCCCGGGTTTGAATCCCAGTTGCATCAGGAAAGACCATCATCTTAAAACTTAAGCCAAACCAAATCAGGTGGATCATTCCACTTTGCCGACCCCGACAGGGAGCAGCTGAAATGGGAGTTGATTTTTTTTTGTTTTTTTTTTAATCATTTAATAATGCACCACTGTACACTTCATTGTAGTGCCATTTGTTTAAAGACCCAGCAAATAATAAAAGTTTTTACCCATATTTATATGTGCCAGACATTTCTGAGCCAACTCCACTGTTCCTAGCTTAACTGAAGGGTAAAATTTAACACAGTGTTACATAAGAAAGTCGAGTGACCCCTACTGCACCATCGGGCAGCGGCTGTGGTTTAAACTGCAGCCGAGACTTTAAAAAAAACTGACATCAACTCCTAGATGTCTCCATTCCTCAATGTTTGCTTAGATTTGACGCAGGTAAATTTCTTCAACACAAGCAGACATGTTTCTCACCCTTCACACTAATTTTTAAATAGTTTCCTACATTTTGGCTCATTCTGGGTGCTGCCACTAAATTAAGCAGAGAACAACTCAAAATTACACATTTAGAGTGTGTCATTGATTCACTCGGATCATTACACACAAGCACACACATTGTGCGGTTTTTGAGCTTTTAGTGATGGTCCTTTTAATGATCTTTCATGATATTTTATTACTATCATCAGGGCTTCACACTAACTTTTTTGCTCACCAGCCACTGTGGCTAGTGTTTTTCCTCAGTCAGTAGCCATTTAGTCTTTATGCTAGCGACAGTTTTGCTGTCAGTTTTTTTCTTCTTCACAATATTCTTGCATATCTTGCATTCTTCTGTCATATCAAAGAATAAGTTACCAGCCAAAGTTGCTTGTGAGACAGAAATTGTTACTAGCCACGGCCAAATTTTACCAGCATTTGGCCGGTTGGCCGGTGTCAGTGTCAAGCCCTGACTATCATACTTTATCATTGTTAAAGACAATGATTGTATCCATGGTGTTTCTGTTCGTCTTGGCTGCTTTGTTAAATTGTAACATCATGCAACAGTTTTCAGAAGGTCATTGAGGCTACTTTATTATCTCATGAGTTTCTCTAAAGTGCCCCTTAAAGTGCCTGCAAATATCAGCAATTATGATTTAAACACCAGCCAGACTAGATTAGATTATATTGAAATCATCTTGTCAGCTCCCTTTCAAACACTTTAATGAGGTGGCACTGCAATCATGTTCAGCTTGGAGCTCAGGGCTGATTAAATGTGAATCCTTCCGGTTTATGTAGTACCATGTTAAAGAACAGCTAATTTAGCCACATGCTGGCAGTCTAGTCGGTCCGAGGCTTAAACGTGTTGACATGCGGTGGTTTTATTCAAGAAGGAATTTTGTATGTGTAAAAAAGCAGCCACCTTCCCCTTTGAACTGCAGCATATCGTTGACAGTCTGAAAATTGCACACTCAAAACAGCCAGAGATTTGAATTTTAAGAAAGTGACAATAAGCCTTGTTTCTATGTGCTTCTGTGCATTCATGTGATACGTCTTGAAGTCCTTCGGGAACATCTGTAATCTCTGACGTAGAGGTGGAGCTCCTCCTTACAGAGTTTTCTTGAAGTCTTGTTTGTCTTGTGTGCGTTGAAAGTTTTTAGCATCCAGCGCTAGCTAGCACAGCTTGAATAACTAGTGGCGATAAATGTCAGCCGTAGGAGAAAAATTTTTTAGGGTATGGGGTTTTATTAATATATAATAATAATAATAATAATAATAATAATACATTTTATTTCTAAAGCGCTTTTCAAAAACTCAAAGACGCTTTACAGAGTTTAAAAACAAACAAAGACAAATAAAACAAGCAAATTAAACAAAGACATCATATAAAGCGTGACATTAGTTACACATTAAAAGCAGTTATAAAAAGATGGGTTTTGATGAGTGACTTGAAGGTTGATAGGTTGGTGCAGGCTCTGATGTGTGTGGGGAGTGAGTTTCCAGAGGGAGGGAGCGGCTATGGAGAAGGCTCTGTCGCCCCAGGTTCGGTGTTTTGGTTCTGAGTGGTATGGACAAGAGGTTGGCGTCAGAAGAACGGAGGGAACGGGAGGGAGTGTAGTGGTGGAGCAGGTCAGTGAGGTAGGACGGGGCCTGGTTGTGAAGGGCTTTATGAGTGAGGAGAAGGATTTTAAAGTGGATGCGTTGTGGGACAGGGAGCCAGTGGAGGTTCTGGAGGACGGGGGTGATGTGGTCACGGGAGCGAGTGTGAGTGAGCAGACGGGCGGCAGAGTTCTGGATGTACTGTAGTTTATTGAGGGTTGTGGATGGTAAACCGTAAAGAAGGCTATTGCAGTAATCAAGTCTGGAAGTGATAAAAGAATGGATCAAGATTTCCGCAGTGGCGAAGGACAGTGAAGGGCGGAGGCGTGCAATGTTTTTGAGATGGAAGAAGGCTGTCCTGGTGATGTTATTGATGTGGTGTTCGAAAGTGAGGTGACTGTCGAAGATGACGCCGAGGTTACGGATGTGAGGGGAGGGGGAGAGGGTGGAGTTATCAATGTTGATGGTGAAGTTATGGGTGGTGTTGGTGAGGGATTTGGGACCGATGATGATGACGTCTGATTTGTCGCAGTTGAGGTTGAGAAAGTTTATTTGCATCCAAGATTTAATTTCACTGAGGCAGTTGGTAAGGGTGGTCAGTGTAGCAGGGGTGATTGAGGTTGTGGAGATGTACAGTTGAATGTCATCAGCGTAACAGTGAAAATGGAGTCCATGGCGGCGTATGATGTTGCCGAGGGGAAGCAGGTAAAGGATGAAGAGGAGGGGACCAAGCACCGAGCCCTGGGGGACGCCTTGGGACAGAGGGGCAGGAGGGGAAGTGCAGTTGTTGATGTGGATGAACTGTTGTCGGTTAGTGAGGTAGGATCTGAACCAGGAGAGGGGAGTGCCGGTGATGTTGATGTTGGATTCGAGGCGGGAGAGGAGGATAGAGTGGTTGACGGTGTCGAAGGCTGCAGTGAGGTCGAGAAGGATGAGGATGTTGAGGTGGCCGGAGTCTGAGGAGAGGAGGAGGTCGTTGGTGACTTTCAATAGAGCTGTTTCAGTGCTGTGTCGTGAGCGGAAGCCGGATTGAAAAGGTTCATACAGGTTATTGGAGGTGAGGTGGGTTTTTAGTTGAGAGGCGACTGCACGTTCCAGTATTTTTGACAGTAGTGAAAGATTGGAAATTGGCCGGAAATTTGACATGTCGTCAGGGTTGAGTCCATATAATATATTGTGATATATCACAATATCTGCAACGAGAATAGCTCCACTCCCGTGGCAACGTGAGCAGACCCACCCATAAAGAGCTGTACTTCCTTGCATTGAACACCAGGGGGCATATTCCATATTTTATACATACTGACAGAGAGCAGGTGGAAACAAGCCATAAGGTAAGAATGCTGGGTCATTGTTTCGATTGAACACCAAGTTTTGAGGATTCTGTTGGCCTTGAGACTGCAGTGTTATAGGCTACACACCAGTCTCAAGGGTCATGTTTTTTCACATCATATCAACATAATAAGAGCAGGAAATGAAATGAACACACTGATCGACATGAGGCTGATAGGATTTTTCCGCCTGTGATGGACTGATGACCTGTCCAGGCCGTGCTGTGCATCTTACCCGCTGCCGTGAACGATAGCCTAAATCAGGCTAAAGCAGAGGTAGATAATGTCTGCATGGATGAACATGAGTAGGATGAGTGGATATCTTTATATTTTGGTGATGGTGATGAAAAGTCAGAGGTTCACCACATCAGGATTTGATCTGTTCTACTCACGTCCAAAAGCTGCCCCAATATTTCACTCTAGATTCAGATCATGGATCGCTAGATGATGCAAATCAAATTACACATTATTAGGCGTGGCCCAATGCAAAGCATTGGAGCCCGACTATTACTATCCGACTTTTCTGTTTCCGTCAAAATTTTGACGGCTTTCACGGCCCGCAGTTTTGAGAAAAGCCCAATAAAAAATACATCAAAAACGACCGGCTCGATCGGGATCGGTGTGCTATGACTTTTGGTGGCATTCCATCAAACGGTTTTCACGATAATCCCAAAAAAACTGTCAATTTTGGTCCCATAGAAATGAATGGCATTCCAGAAAAATAAGGTCAAAACCCACCCCTCTTTGGACCTGTCTAGCACGGCCATATTTCATCACAGAGACACCATTCGAAGTTTAAACGGGTCACAAGACTTTGACCGATAACATACTGAAGCCGTGTATTGTTGTGATTTACCGTCTTTGAGAAATCGCGATTTACGTTTTTATGATTTTTACAGTTTACTTCAGACTCTGCTCTCACTCTAGTGACGTCATCTCTCACTCAAGCTTAGTGGGAGAAGAAACCGACTTTTTTAAACCTGCCTTTTCCTCTTTCACGTCCACTCCTTTTGCTCAACCTACATAATTTAAACATCAAAACGTAGGCATTTTTGTCCTCTTTCCGATGATGTAACTTTTGTGTCTGTGTGGTGTTTAGTTTTCCGTCAAATCAACCTAGACTTCAAGGTGGTCCTTCACAGCTCCATTGTATTTCAATGGGGACATTTCTGATTTCTCTCGTCTGACAAGAAAAAGTTTCATCTTTTTACACTGCCGTCATTTAAAAACCGTAGGCATTTCAGAAACAAAAGATATATCCCTGTAATCCTGAAAGCCTTGTGGCGCTCACGGTTCAAGAATTTTTTCAAAAACTTATTTCGTTTTTGAATCAGAGTAGTTTGTTCGGGGGCATAGAAATCGGACTTTGATCGGAGGCTGGCTCAGCACTGATAGATAGACAAAAACTGTTACTCTTACTACTGCGCTGCCAGGTCCTGTACTGTTTCGTGGCGTAACGGTTAGGTACGCCGTCTCCCAATCGGGGAGTCTGGGTTCGAATCTCTGGCTCGTCAATGTTTTTTTTTTTTTTTTTTTTTTTCCTTCAACATTTTAAGATCTTTCTTTGTTACGTATGCAATTATACATTGTACGCTTTCTTTTTTTCTTCTTTTTTTTAAGAAGAAACAGGAAAAAAAAACTATTACGTTTAAATAAGTAAGAAATAATAAATAAACACACAGTGCAGGAAGTCCGTTTGAAGTGAGAACAGCGAAGCTGCAGGAGCGGAGCTTCTGTGGCTTTGCGGCTATGGAACCCCGTTTGTGTCATAATTCAATGAATAAATGAATCTATTATTATGAAATACAGGCATTTATTATTATGAAATACGTATCCATTATTATGAAATACATGTTTATTATTATGAAATACATGTTTATTATTATGAAACATGAATAAAAAAACATTATAATGAAAAAATTAAATTATTAAGAAAAAAAAGAATTATGACCTAGCAGCCAATCACATAAATGGCTCCGCCCCCTCTGCTGTGATTGACACAAATCATTCTTATGAAAAACAAAGCCATTATTATGTAAAAGCTCATTCTTATGAAAAACGAAACCATTATCATAATAATGGGAAATATTTAATAACAATAAACATGCATTTCATAATAATGGGAAATATTTCATAATAATAAACGCCTGTATTTCATAATAATAGATTCATTTATTCATTGAATTATGACCTAAAAGGGGCTCCATAAAATTCCACCAAAAAAGGCCCAAAACCCACCCCTCAGGACTCTGCAGGCCACTCTGGTCACCGCGCTGACGGGTGGCTTAATGGGCCACGCCTCAAAATTTCTCCGAAATTTTCTAGTTCTATTTATTATGTAGAACTCTAACTTCGTGAATAACATCAAAACCATTTTTTCCTCTACATTAATATTCTTACAGCTTTCAATTTTGAAATGAAAGAAACTCACGCCACACCCAGCTCCAGAGGATAGAGGAAGATGTAGTTGATTATTGCATTGAGGACATTCCCAGCTGTTCCAGTAACAACCTGAGGCCACATAATTCCCTGTAACAAACAACAATAAACAAAACTTAATGTTTCGTGTCAACACTGACTTCAATAACGTGGCTTCTGTATTTTTTTACATTCTGTGTTAAAAGACTGTCAAGTCAAACAAGTTAAAGATGTCTCGGATAAATAAGGATAATAATGGAAGTAAATAAGTATTGATGACTATATTAACTCTTATGGGAGACTATAGCTAAAAATATTTGGTGATAATTCATAGCATTATTGTACCAAAAAAAAGATCAGATGATTGCCAATCGCCCAGAAAGAATCGGAAAGTGTCGTCATTTCTGGATGGTGATTGAAGCCAAGAGCAGTTTAAAAAAGCACTAGACGCAGAAGATCAGCGGCATGAAACCTAGGAGAAAAAACATCAGGGCGACAAACCTGCGCAGGACCAGGTTACTCGTAAATACGGTTTGTGTGAACACACCAAGCATTGCATCTGTTTTGTGTTTTCTGTGTTGAAGGTTTTTCACAATAAACTACTACAAAGTGGAATAAATTGAGCGAATTCCAGTTTATTTTGGGATTAAAAAGTAGGCAGGTTCGAACCTGCACAGTCGAGGAGCTTGACGAAGACTGTACCTGATTCTGGAGATATTTCCCTTCCAGCTGGCACACAAAAGCAGCCTAAAGGCAGAGAACAAATGAGGACAGTTTTTATCCTAAACTGCACCTAAAACATCCACATCTCTCTGCGTGAGCTTTCCTGATACGCAGAGTTGCAAGAATAAGTGTGTGAAGCCTTGAGAATGAACTGGTTTTGTGCATCAATTTGCCATAAAATGTGATTTTTATCTTCATCTGGTTACAAAAGTAGACACAGTCTAGTCTGGTTAAGCTGATAACGCACCAACAATTATAACGTCTCGTGTCTTTACTGAGCATGTGTTAAAATAAAGCTGGAGGAAATAGTAAGTGAACCCTTGGAGCTAGTAGTTGTTTGAACCTCCTTTGGCAACGTCTTCAGCCAAGTTCTTTCGGTATGTCTGGAACAGACATACACAACATTCAGGAGGAATTTTTGTCCACTCATCTTTCCAGAGCATGTCTGTTGGGTTGAGGTCTGGGGTCTGACCCCAAATCTCCCATCTCACAATGCTCCCGTCACTATATTTTACTGTTGGGATGATGTCATGATTTTGGAAAGCGGTGTCCTTTTTCATTTCAAGCATCAAGAGTCTTCTTCCTGACAATTCAACTTGTTTCATCAGTCAACAAAACATTTCAGAGAAGTGCTAATGACTGCCAAAACGCTCTTTAGCAAACTTCAGATGAACAGAGATGCTTTTGTTTGGAAAGCAAGAGCTTCTTCTGTGGTGTTCATTTAGACACCCAACCTGTTCAGTGACTTATGAATGGAAGACCCATGAACAGTGATGACTGCCACTTCCAGTGATGTCTTCAAGCCTTTAGCTGTCACACGTGGGTTATGTCTTGGATAAAAACAAGAGAAATAATTGTTTTTGTGTATCAGCTTAAGCACAGTGTTGCCAGATTGGGTGGTTTTCCGCCCAATTGGGCTACTTTTGATTACAGCTGGCGGGGGAAAAATGCATTGTGCGGGTATACACAATTTGGGCTGCTTTTACCAACATCTGGCGGTCATTTTAATATTGTGAAAACAGCACAACACACTTTTATTTTATGGTTTCTATTGTATTTATGGTTTAAAAACAGTACAAATACAAAATTTAGTATATTGTGACGTCTCCTCAACAAACCTTAGTACGCCGATGCAGAAGTCTGAGGCAGAAGCCCGCTCTCTCTAAGTGGAAGGCTATTCTGTTAGAAAAATAAGTAGGCTATCATGCCGAAGTGTGGAAACTATAAGAAATGGTATTTACGTGGTTGATGTTACTGCTGCTGTGTTAACTTGGCCCTGGCACTGGGATAAATGATGTGCATTTTTGCACATTTTCTGTGACATGCACTATAATAAAATACAACTTTTTATTTAGGCTTAATTGTTTAATACTGTAAATGCATTTAAATCTCTTTTTGTATGAAAACACTTATTGGGCGGGTTTTTCCTGAAGTGGGCGGGTTTTGGAATTGGAATTGGAATACGATTGGGCGGAAATTTCTCAACCAAATCTGGCAACACTGCTTAAGCATTCTGTGTTCATCTATCATTGTGGCTTAGGTCATTTTCACACATGTTGGCGAGCACCCTGGTGAGACCTCGGTACACCTGAACTGCATTACATCGTTTTTCGGTTAGTTTGGTTCATGTTTACATAATAATGTTTTTGCTGTAGCCCAAACCACAAGTCATGTGACAACGGCCAGTGCTGTCATTGGTCGGTAGCAGTTCTTGGCAGAGAGTCATGTTTCCAGACAAACCCGGATGAAGCGAAGAGCTGAAAAGCATGGCAACACAACAACTTACACGTTGTTGACCCAGAGTCAGCCATTTTTTTCTATATACATTTTCTGTACCACTCTAGACCAGCTAAACAGCTCGTAAATGCAGCACCTGGAGGTCATTTGTCTGTGACTGCTAGCGCTACTTTCTTCCCACCAAGCACCGGACATCCATGGACGTCTTTTTTAAGGCTAAATAAGGTCGGCCCGTCGTGGCCATAATTTAGCCCAAAAGAAGACATTGAAAACCCGTCCCTGTTTAGCTGTCCTGTCGTTGCCCACATTTTTTGTCTCACTGTCTGAAGTCAAATCAGACTAAACCTCTCCTGTTTCAGGTCAGCCAGGATTACCTAAATTATTTCATTTTTTTAAATACCACAATAATGAGAGAAAGAAGTTTATATTCTTTCCTTCAAGGTCAAAAGTTTACATACACAAAAAGTACAAAGTCTTTAAACAACATAGGGAAGCCCAGATGATGAGGTCATGGCTTTGGAAGCTCCTGATAGGTTAAATGACAACATGTGAGTTAATGACAGCACACCTGGGGATGTAAATAAGGCCACACCTCAAACACTCTGCTTCCTTGTTTGAAATCATGGGAAAGTCAAAAGAAATTGGCCAGGAAGCTAAAACTTGGGCACAAATGGGTCTTCTAAATGGACAATGACCCTAAGCACACAGCCAAAATCATTAAAAAGTGGCTTGAGGATAACAAAGTCAAGGTCTTGGAGTGGTCATCAAAAAGTCCTGATCCGAATCCCATCGAAAATTTGAGGGCAGATCTGAAAAGGCATGTGAGAACAAGGAGACCAACAAACCTGACTCAGTTCCACCAGTTCTGTCAGGAGGAATGGACCAGAACTCCAGCACTTTCAGAAGCTTGTGGACGGTTCCCCAAAACGTTTGACCCAAGTCATGCAGTTCAAAGGAAACGCTACTCAATACTAAGGAAAAGTATGTAAACTTTTGACCTTGAAGAAAATAATATAAACTTCTCTCTCTCATTATTGCGGCATTTAACAAAATTAAATAATTTAGGTAATCCTGACTGACCTGAAACAGGAGAGGTTGTGAAGTGTGTTTTTGCACAGTGTATGTAAACTTCTGGCTTCAACTGTAACATCTTAAAAATGACAAGTTTTTTTTCCTTTATGTAGCTTTTATCATCTTTCACTTTTCAACCAAATTTAGATCTCGATGGACGTCTTCGTTTAGACGTCTTTTCAACGTCTTGGAAATGACCAAATCAACCAAATCAAGATGTTGTTTAGACGCCTGACAAAGTCGTCTTTTCAACGTAACTTTGCTGGGCGGTTTTGTCATGTTAACATTCTCCTTCACAGCTGACAAGTGCTGTCCAGCGCACTGAAGAAGCCTCTTCAGCTCAAACATGTGCTGTGCACCCTGTAGTTGGGTTGGTTTGAGGTTGTGGAGCTTTCACACCACAAACGAACCGCACCAGAGTTCAACAACAACCGTACCGAGACCAACTCTTCCAGCCGCTCTCAGTACGGCTGTTTTGGTGCACCAGAGTGCTGTTGTTGTGTTCACGTTGACCCAAGTGAACCACACTCATGAAAGAAACTCCTTTGGGCCGACCTAAACAGGGCAGTGTGAAAACGACCTTGGATGCAGGGATGTCAACAGGAAATTGGGGAAAAACTCTGGTTTACCGGTCACAGTGTGATTTTTTTCACCTCATCTCGCATCGAAATTCTAGTGTTTTCATCCATCCAATCAAGAAAGGGAGAAGCAATATCAGAAAATATGTGCTTCGGGCTTACTTTGACCATTGATTCGGCTGTGATGGCAGCTGATTACCCGGATTTCGTTGGATTCCCCAACGCTATGTCAACAAGACAGATAGTGACGTCAGCCGGACCAAAGGCTCAGTGCACATGCCCTGGTCTCAATCAACCCACCGCAATCGAGAATTCACGTCACACCCACCACAGTCTCTGCTGGGTCCGATCATCGGATCATCTCTCCTCGCTCGGCCAAGTCGGAGGTTCGTGGAGGGTAACCCCCCCCCCCCCCCCCGAAAATATTAAACCGGATTTACATGTATCTCAAAAATGATCCCCAGGATGGAAAAAAACTCGGAAATCTGCGGATCCGCAGAAAATTGACATCCCTGTGGATGAAGACCAATTCACATTTTATGGGACATGAGCGCAGAAAAACAGTTAACTCCAAAGGTTTTGGATACTTTTTCTTGATATTGTATATAAAATACAGGACACGCCAACATTAACTAATAGCCAAGCTTACAAAGAAAGGCAAAAAGCAGTAAACTCACCGGGAGAGCTGGCATGAAGATCTTCACATACAGCTGGGAAAGACTTCATGACAGAAAGACGAAAGGACATCACACATGAGAAAAACTATACAGCAGGTGTGTTATGGATTTGTGAAGTTACGGTTGACATTCGCCAATAAACAAAGACAGCAATATTTAGCACTTTCTATGCTGGCTGTTAAATGGACCTGGCAACCTCTGGGTTTTGTTTGACAGCAAGTAAGAGGGGCTCAGTGTTGATGAGGATGGCCCAGCAGGGGAAACAGGCCAACAGCAGGATCAGAACAGCCCTCTGGAGAATCACACCCACACGCTTCAAGTTACCACTGCCATAGGTCTGCACGAAACAGGTAAAAGAAACAGTGAAACAAAGGGAAAAACACTTGAAATAACACCATCACTGTTGAGCTTGACGTTATGGACCCTACCTGAGACATAAGGGTATCACAAGTTGTGGACAAACCTGTGCCAATAGAGATGCCAGTGACGTTGACCACCTGCAGATGACAAAACCAGAGCCTGCAATAATAATTGGAATAAATACAAATCTAAGAGAAAGTTGTGAAAAGAGGTTCAAGCATATCTTTTCACCGCAGCTGCCAGTGAGACTCCTGCAAGCTCCGTCTTTCCAAGGTGACCACAGAACACCACACTGATGATACTGATCATGAACACCATCAGCTGAGAAATGACCTGTAAAAACAACATCAAACACAATAGCCTTCAGATAGGAGCATAAAAATAAACAGGTCTGTGTTGAAACAGTATTTGAGACAAAAAGGCTTTGTGCACAGTTGGTGAAACCTTGTAGGCAAGGCCGCCCTGTGTGTTTTATGTCCTCTCTTTGCTTCAAAAAGACTGACATCCAGCCAAGAATTTAAAAACTGAAAGTTGACCTGCATATGTCAGAAACACAGAAGCATCGAGATTTCCAACAGAGTTATGTGACTCTGTGCAACGTTGGAGGCACTTATTTTATCTGTAGGTCTACATTTTGAGTAAAAAACAAAACAAAACAAAACAAAAAAAAAACTCACACAAATGAATAGATGAAACTTTAAAAGGTGATGTATTAGAAAAAAAAACACTCTGTGTAATGAAAGAATTTATTGTGATGTCTGAAGTGACTACTGCCTGAAAAGTAGAGGGTTTAGGATAGTAAATAGAACATTTCAGACAGTTAGAATACTAAAGTATTACTTTTATTCCTATCCAGTCACATCACGATGACGCAGTCACTGGGAAGCATGTCATGTAAGTTTTCACCGTGACTACAGAACAGCAAAGGGATCAATTTTCACAACCCATGAGGTAAAAATATCTCATGGAGGAACAACAGCCACAGTCACTACTTAACTCAACACTTTAATCAGAATTGCTGTGCTGGACAATGATATGAAGCTAACAAAGGCTAAAAAAATAAAGAGCACTAAATAAAGAGCCTCTACTAGCTTTTATTGCTGACCAAAGCACCATTCACACAGTTCGTCTTGCCACTGTAGCACCTTTATTCCACCCCACTGTGCTGTGTGAATGGCATGGAGGCATGACGGCGTAATATTATTCCCACACCTGTTACACCTCTGTACCACCTTGGGAGTGAGCTTAAGAGTCATAACGGCGGTGAAGTGAATGCTGTGTAAATTGGCATTGACGGTGGAGGCATGCTGTCTGACACGTTTAGGCCCATCAGTATGGCCAGCTAACTGATAAGAAAGCTGAAAATGCAGCAGAAAAAACATCCCACCAGGTTTTTGACTGACGTGGTCGTGGAGGCAAAGATCGATTGGACTGGCCATATTACAGACTGTGTCACTCAACCTGAGACCCTAGCTACAGTGAAAATCCTTCTGCAGTGTTAAGGAACTGGGGGGTATCCCAGTTGGCAGCAGCATTAAGGAAACTGGGGAAACTGGACAGTTCTACGGTGTGAGTCCCCCAAGGTAGACACAATGGCCCCGACCGCACACTTCCTCTTACCCGTTAACACTAGCCACTACCCGCAAATTGCGGGTATAGGAACCTCCGCTAACCGCTAATGCAATCTTCCGCTCCCTAAAGTCGCTACCCATTACTCACTTTGTAGGTGTGGCAATGGGCGTGTCTTTTGCCCTTTTTTACGCAAACTCTGTATTTTACGATCGTGGGTTTAGGGTTGCAGGTTGTCTCGCCCACTACCCGCAACCCGCATGTCGGAGCATACAAGAGCGCACCCAAATGGCATCAATGCACGTCCACCTGGTCACATGTGGACGTGCTCAAACGGCTCTACCTCTCAGTTGAACCCCTGAGAAAATGGCAGAGAAACGGCTTCCTCGCCAGATAAACTATAGACGACCAGAGTGTGTTTACCGGGAGTGCACCGACTATCTGGGACTTTCAGGTAGCCGATAGGAATTGTCTGTGTAAAAATATTTATTTGTATATATCAGTGCAGAGGAGGAGGAGTAAGGAAGAGGAGGAAGCTCTACAGCAGAGTCCCAGATGAGCTGTGCATGAGAGCTGCTACGATCTGGATGAAAAGACGCTCCATAGCGGTTTGCAGGTATAATCCTATATCCTATGCATAATGTAGCGGATAGCGCAGGTGGGATAGCGGGTTTAGCAAAGGTGGAAGATTGTGTTCTTTGCGGGGGAACGCCCCTCCCGCTACCCGCTATCCTTTAATAGCGGCTTTAGGAGATCTGGCGGAAGATTGGGTTCATAATATTTTTATTGGTGTCAATCAATCACATTGATTACAGTATAAAATAAAATAAAAAATCAGAATGGGAAAAATCAGTATTGGCAGGTCACTAGAAGCTGGAAATGGCAAAAAAAAAAAAAAAAATACAACTGATGCATCTCTCTGATTTGAAATTCTAAATCTAAATCTATCTGCAAGTCACTGAACTCACCAGCAATGAGCCTTGAGGAAAATTACGAATAATCAGTGCTTGCAGGTCAACCTTAAATGTTATGTGCTGACAATCACTGCGTCTTTTCGGATGGCAAACAGATACGTTGCAGAGTAAATATCTGGAGCCTTTGGCCACCCTGCAGTCAACGAGAGAGCAAGGTACTGGGAGGTCACTATGAGGAAGGGAGAACCGACAAAACAAGTGGGAGATGCTGTGTTACATTCAACTGAGAGACGATAATGAAGAAGCAGGAACACAAGAACAATCATCTAATAAAGACCAGGAACCGCTTGTTTCTACGCGTTGCTCATTTTCACATAAAATCCTGTTTAGCACGTAGTTTTGTGTCATTTCTGGTTTCTGTTTTGTTGACAAAAGATGGTTTGGAGACTAAACATTCAAAGGGTGACCAAGTTGTTGACAAATCGTGTCATGTACAACCAGTGACACCAGTGACAGTACTGGTTAGTCACATTGTGTGAACACCTTAATGACTTAAGACTTCTGATTAAAAGACACCAAGTCTGAAGCTGCTTAATTTGTCCATTGTTATAAGTGAGATATTGAAATTCACTTTTGTTATGAAACGTAGCATCAATTGGCACTTACGAGCACATTACCACTGGTTCTTGCAAACGTGGGTGAAACTTGGCCATATAGGCAGCATTTAACCTCAGCCTTTAAAATTTTAAACCAAATATAGAGAGTGGAAATACAGTAAAGTTCAGGGTGACTGACACCGACTTGTAACCTAGCCAGCCAAACCCATTCACTTCGTGAAAATTCTCTCTTGTGAAATTGGTCTGGTACTTGTCCTATCAAGCAATGCCTAATTAAATTACCATCATCAGCAATTATTTTGAAAATACAGTTTGAGCTACTGCTGCATTTTATGGAATTGCTGACAGGTTTCAGGCAGACGTCTGGGTCATTATGACCCTGATTCAAGACGATTCTGTCAGGTTTCCAGATAACGTTTAACTTTATTTATTTAGACCACATGTGTCAAACACAAGGCCCGCGGGCCAAATGTGGCCCGTCGCGTTATTTTATGTGGCCCTCGAGAGCTTGGGCATCATTGGCTTAAATTTTAAACCAATATTTTTAGACTTAAAATAGGCTTACACTAGGGATGCACATGGTTAACCGTTTAACCGTTAACCGATAACAGTGACTCTAACCGATTAGTATTAACGGTCAATTTTGTTTTTAAGCTACGTTTTTAAGCTACGGGGGCATGTCGACAGGTGCAACAGGCCTCTGATTGGTCAATTCTACGTCTGCGTAGAAAAGAGCGGTCATCGAAAAAATTAGGAAATAGCCACATCTGTACGATTCTGGTTCTTCACACTACAAAGACAGCACATATTCTAGTAATTCATGGAGGGAGATAGTGATGAATGTGGGTCTGGATACGGCCGAGACGGTGAGGAAGTGGAAAAACACAAGAGATAAGTTTAGTAAGTTTAGCTAGTTCGTGATTGTCGCTCTTGCGTTGTGGCGTGGAATAACATCGCAGAGACCACGCTAGTATAAATCAAAAGTGACGGCGGCATCTCTGTGACAAGGTGACGGCGACACATTGCCACGAGAGTATACACGGGGAAGTGTACGCATGCGTCCTCGACAACGCGCGCAACATCGCGGCAGCCAACCCTCCCGGACTTATCGGTTAACGGTTATTAATCGTTAAAGGGTGTCGGTTAACTGTCATTAAAAAAAATCCAAAATGTGCATCCCCAGCTTACACCGCTTTAAAGCGCATATTGACAATAAACTACATCTCCCATCATGCATTTCGTCGGTACCCACAACGATAACGGGAGCTATGAGCAAGACGATTTTTCAGAACTGATGGACTTAAGAAAAACCTCTACAAACTAACCCCAACGTGTCCAAGAAAAGAAAAATTGATGCACAAGGAAGGCAGTTTCATGAATGATGGGAAAACAAGTTTGTATCTCAAGGTCACGCCTTCATCCATCAGCTGATAAATGACGCGTCACACAAACACCGGTGACTGTCAGGTAAATAAACAACCTAAAACATTTTTGTCTGTGATAAAAGAACAATTTAACTAAGTTTGTATCTCAAGGTGAAATAACAGTGTGTCTTTTGTGTTATGAGGCGGGTGTCAGTCGTGAAAGAGTTTAATCCACGTCTGCATTTTGACAGCAAGTATGTTAAATTTAGTCTGCAAGAAAAACAAAGAACCGCTTCCGTTTCTGAAACCAAGGTAATGGATACTCTCGGTGATGTTTAATATAATAATGAGTTAAATATTTGAAACTTGAATACATAATAATACAGAAACCGTTATTTAACAATATAATAAGATGTAGTTTAATTTATTTTGATTTTTTATTGCATTTAGTTACATTCATGCTGTCAATCTGGCCCTTCGAGGGCAACCATGATGCTCAGTCAAAATGAGTCTGACACCCCTGATTTAGACTGTCAAGTATTTAGTCTAAAAGAGTATTATCTCTTGTATTTTTTTTGTTTACCTCACATGAAGTTCATTGATTGTATAAAATTGTACAATGCTACACTAAGTACAGTATTCAATACCAGCAGAACCAGACACATCTGTTCATGCATAGCTTTTACATTTATTTTGCTCTTTTTCTATTGAACTCTATCCTGGCTGACTATACCCACTTCATGAAAAGGAAAAAAAAAAAAAAGCATGCCTATCCAACAGTGTCCAAAGGGGGAAACAAATTTCAGTCCAGAAGAGCAATATTAAATTGTCTGAATGGGGGCTATTTGAGGTGGTATCTACCAGGTGAGAGAACCAGTAGAAACCAGTAATTACCTCTGCATTTGGTGACTTTTGGAAGATACAGAAGCTTTGAACGTGACAAATCAAAACTCCCAGGGATTGAGGAAGCACTGATTTTGGACGAGGGCAAGGACACCACTGGGAAGAATGTAGACGTGCCGAACCTCACAAGAGACTCCAGGCTATGTTTCTGTCATTTCGGCAAGGAAAAGATGGTCGATTACGGCGGATAACTGGAGGAAGTTATCCAGTAAGCTACTAGAGGAAGGCATAAAAAGGCAAAGGTCAGCAAATCCCCAGAAGAGTGTGAGTTCTGTCCCCAGTTGTCCCTGATTTGGATCTGTGATGTCACAGAACCCTGCAGATGTGAACATCTCACAAATAACATATTTAACACCAGAGTGCCAATTATACAATTACAATTGGGGGGGGGGGGGTCAACATTTTCTAGAGATGATAAAAATGACAATTTGTCCTTTCTTTAGGGGGGTCGAAGTTGTAATTGGGCCGGTCAAACTCCCCCAAACCCCCCCGTAATTCGCACTATGCCCCTAACACTGTTGTTATTTCAGAGTTCAGACATCCCAATATGATCTCATGCACATCATTTTTTTTTTCATATGTTCCCTTTACGTTGAAGTAATTTAATGTACAGTGATCCCTTATTTTTCGCGGTTAATGGGGACCGGCGCCCCCCCCCACGAAAATCAAAATCCACGATCTGGAGCCGGAACCCCCTGATCCTAAATAATGTGTTTAAAATATGTTTTTAAAAAAACGCAAAAAAGTAGCGAGGCACTGCAGCGAAACAAGACAAAGACTCAACTGTGGTCTTTCTGTTTCCTTCACAGGCTCTGGTCTCTGAACCGTAGCAAAGAAACCGCTCTTTCATCTAACCTTGTTTTCATTCTGCCGTCCCACGACACACACACTACATTACCCATAAGGCCACATCATTACCCATAAGGCCACCTTCTTAAAGGGGCCAGGCTGGATCACAACATTTCTTTGCTGTGAGAGAACGTGCCCAACATCCTGTGATGTTTCTGCAATTTTTTCTTGATTTTTTTCTTATATTATATATTTCTGAAAAAAATCCGCGAATAACTAAAACCGCAGAACTTAAAGCGAATTAGCGAGAGATCACTGTAGCAATCCTGTAGGACAAAGTTAACTGACAGATGTTTCCACACTGGGGCTCATTTTCAACTTCTCTTTTTATCTTTTAAACGGACAGTATCGAGGGTACACGTCCTGTTTACGAGACATTACTCCCCAGCTCTGAAAAGACGCCTTTCATTCTCACCACCGGTCCCGCCAGCTTCAGCTGCTCGACCAGCTCGCTCCGGTAGTCCGGCGGGATGAAACCGCGGATGGTGGCCGACCCTCCGCCTTCTTCACCGGAGCTCTGAACTGCGGGAGCTCCGGAGTCTCCGTTGGCTTCCTCGGTATTATTATCCATCGCGGCAAGTTGGACAGGCCCGTTTCTCCAGACTAGTATACAAACATCCACAAATAATCTAATCATACAAAAGCAAGGAAATTTGTGTTTCGTAGATAATGTAAAAATGCTTTTCGTTAACAAATCTGATCCAAGCCCAGTGCTCATCAAACTATACTACAGCTTGTAAAAGTTCTCTGGTGGCCAGGCCCGGTTAGTATGTCAGTGTTTTTCTGGCTGTCTCCAGAACTCAGAGGTGTAAAGGCTTTCAGTAACTTGAAAACATGCTTCGAAACTACAGACTCTGGATTCCTCTTGAACAGATTTAAACTCCACATACACTGATCACCACAGCAGCTCTTATCAGCGTATCATTAACTGTAAAGAATTTTAACCGTGTCCAATTAACCTAATTAGTTGTCAAATGCTCACCTATTTGTGCCAAATACTTTTCCAGTCTTTTGTTGCTTCTGACAGCAGTAACACATCTGGAACAAAGTCAAAATGAGCTAAAATTTTCCATTAAATGATTAAACTGTCTCAGTTTCAAAATCTAACATGTTCTTATGTTCTATTGGGAATGAAATATGGCTTATTTATTCATTTATTTTTGCAATAATCAATCTGTGGTTCTGGGGGAGCATTGTTAATGACCAGTGAGGACAGATTATTACATTTAATTGAGAATACGAGCAACATGAACCTTTGCATCACTGCAGAAAAGCAGCACAGACACCAGCCTTTTTTTTGTCAGTGTCATTTATAATCTAGTTGTGATTATTTTGTGGGGATCAGTGTTCTTGTTTTCTCCATATACTGTAATATCTAAAATCAGGATCCATGGGACATGTGGTGGGTTGAATTTAAAGGAGAGAGGGATCGTCTTCTCCAAGTAACAAACTAAGCTAAAAAAATTCAATATAATTTAATTTTATCTGTATTTTGTCTGTTACAATGTCAATTGTCTCTAGGCTAGGGATGTAACAATATGGAAAATTTGATATCTCGATTATAGTGACCAAATTATCACGGTTTACGATATTATCGCGATATTCTTAATTGCTGTACAAATGTCTAAAAAACCCATACATTTTAATCATTTCACAAAATCTTGTGATTTTCTTGTCATATTGAAACATTGGAAGCCAAAATCTTATCAAAATAAAACTTTCACATTAAAAATGCAAGCATCTGGCACAGAAAGAGGTTTTATTTTAAATGAACAAAATAAATAACAGGAACAAAACTTATTTGTCTGGTGCAAATTAAAATAAACACTTTAACAACCATAGTAGATCAAAATATGCAAATAATTATCAGGAACAAAAATTATAGTGCAAGTTCAAATGAAATAAACTTTTGACTTTAAGCTGAACCTTAAATACGTATAAATGTGCAAATAAAGAAACAGCTGTATAGGAGCCAAATATGTTGTTATGAATTGTAGTTCCCTCTGTGTGTCTGTGGGTGTCGCTGTGTTGTTACCTGAGGGTCAGGTATAAAGGTAGCTGCCTGCAGTGTTGCCAACTTAGCGACTTTGTCGCTATATCTAGTGACTTTCCAGACCCCCTTAGCGACTTAATTTGTAAAAAGCGACTAGCGACAAATCTAGCGACTTTTTCTGGTGATTTTGAGACTCACGCGCACTTAAACCGCTAGCTTTGAATCTCTCTCTCTCTCTGCCGGTCTCAGTGCACAGCCAGCGCGCAGTCAGGGCGAGTTTCTGTGTGTGGACTGTGTCGCCACATACACAGGCGAGGCAACGCGCGTGCACACAAACACCACCCCCGAGACCTCTACACCCCCCCCCCCCCCCCCCCCCCCCCCCTTTCCGTCCGTCGCATCTAGCGACTTCCGGGACACACTTTTCTCATTGGAGAGTTGGAACTTTGGCTCATGTTGAGAGTTGGCAAGGTGGCGGGAGTGAGTGAGTACACACATTCAAGCTTTCGGCACTAAAACTGATTAAAAGCACATTTTTACGATTTATATATTGAAAACACAGCTGTTAAAATGAAGTGAAGATACTAAACACCGTCTTCATCTAATACATTAAAAGAAATGTCCAAAAAGGCTGCACATAAACGGAACAGCAAGGAGGCTAACACTAACGTTAGCTTCCCAGCTAGCGACCACAACTACGTCAACGACAATGACATGGACTGCAACAGGCAAACAAACTTCGAGGAGGATTTTCCACCCCTGCTTTTAACTCCAAGTAAGCCTCCACTCCCAAAAAGACCCTCATTAACCGGGGCCTGGCTCTGACGACGCAATTCGCTCCTTGGCCAATCTTATCAATAGCAGAAGTGACACTCTTGAAAAAATGATGGAATCTGTTCATGACGAGATAAAAGTCCTAGGTGATAAAGTCTTACACATTGAAAAGAGAGTCGAGAAGAATGAGGTCTCTGCTATGAAAACCATGAATCGGGTCAGCGACCTGGAGCGGTTATCAGAAGACGAGGAGGATGCGCGGGCTCGTGCGACCAGTGTCTGGCAGGCGGTTCTACCGGAGGAAAAGCAAACGCTTCCCGCTGCCATAGACGTCGCACACCGGGTGGGAAAACCCCGACAAGATAACCCAAAACCCCGCGGCGTTATCACAAGGTCTATCTCCCGAAGAACAGGTGCATCATCGCTCTCTCCATGCACCTCATAATGCCCCCTTAGTGCAAGGTCAACAGATCTGAACTGACTCTCATTTCCAGGGAATATGGCCATATTGTTATCATCGGTGATGTAAAGTAGAACGAGAGGTTTATCGCAAAATGTTGACTAGGCTTTTGTGGATAAAAGTAGAGTGCAATTTATACAGAAAAGGTTCTTTGTGAAAATATATACCTGGAAAATCTTGCTTATTTTGTCGATCATCATATCCTCCTCTTTCAGGGTGATGCGCTTCGCCCCCTCGAAACAACACTTATGAATTCATGTCTCCTGACTCCTGTCCTGCTATTCATGGACTATGATACACGGATTATGATGTCACATCCAGGTCACGTAAACCCATTGTGCACCGGCCCAATTAAATATTAAAAAGAAGTTCAGTCCTGTGGCCCGTTTTTTAATTTCGTATTTCAAAATATAAATACGAAAAACTGGGCATTTTTTTTGTTTTTTGTGTAGGATTCAAAAACAAAAAATGAAATAAAACGCCCCTTTTTCAATTTTTGATTGCTAATTGAAAATGGAAAAAATGAATCCGTGTATCATTCGTTCTTTCCATTTTCAATTTTCAGTCAAAAATGTTATAATGAAAAAGGGACGTTAATCCTTGTGTCATTCGTTCTTTCCACTATCAATTTTCAATCAAAAATTTAATAATGAAAAAGGGACGTTTTATTTCCTTTTTAATCTAACACGAAATACAAAAAATGCCTGCTTTTTCGTATTTTGATTTTATACTTGAATCAAAAATATGAAATTAAAAAACAGGCAACAGAATCCGTGTATGATTCGTTCTTTCCATTTTCAACTGTCAATCAAAAATTGAAAAAGGAAAAAGGGGCGTTTTATGTCGTTTTTCGTTTTTGAATCCAACATAAAAAACAAAAAATGCCCGGTTTTTCGTATTTCAATTTTAGACTAGGATCAAAAATACGAAATAAAAAAATGGGCCACGGGACCGAATTTGTTTTTAATATTTTAACTGGTCCCGTTTACGTGACCCGGAAGTGGTTTTGTGCTGCATTTCCGGTAGCATGGCGGCGCTAGAATCAAATACTAGTTTGATCAAGGACTTTATTCAGCAGCGGTTTGACACACGCTGAAATTTCCTGCACCTTGCAGCAGATGAGTATTCCTGTAGTGATGGTGAGATGAAGCCTCATGAGGCACCGAACCATTTGAGCTGATCGGTTTCAGAAAAGGTTCATTACTAGAAGCTTCATCTGCACACGACACCACCTACTGGTCGAGTGTATAATCACAGGCAGTTGGACCTCAATCATAGCTGTTTGTGGCGCATTGAATATTTGTCTGTCATGGCCCTTGGGAATGATTCTGAATTACAAAGAACATCAATGACTATGAATTACAAAGAATGCATGACCAAATAAATTCTCTACATACATTATCACATATGTGTATAATAAAATATGCCATGGATGTATTCTCTGTGTGTATAGTTTCCCAGTATGGAAGTATCATATGTGGCAGGTTGTTGTAATGTTTTTTTTTTTTTTTTCTTTTTTGTCACTTTAAAAGAATAGCATGGGCCTGAACATGCAGAGGACAGTGAAAGTGCTGGTCAAACTAGGAAGATGGAACTGAATATGTTTGTGTAACTTGAACAATGATGTACAGGACAGGAAAAACTTTAGTCATTTTTATTAAGAAGTAACAATCTCTCAACAGGTTTTCAGCGATTCCTCTTTTTTTTTTTTACACAACCTCTCTGGCCTTTCACATGGTACAGAAGATGTTGTTGTTGTGCACAAAGGCGCAAATAATATTTTCAAAAAGTAGGTTGTCTGATAATCGAGGTCAAAACTTTTTCTACTGTCATTACACATCTGCGCCACTAGATGGCACTGCAACCGACGTAAACAGTAGGTGAATGGAGCGTCACAGTGAACAGATGTAACAGATCTAATGATAAATGGAGTAAGCATGCGACAGACTTTTTTAATACATTCTAGAAAAGCTTTATACAGTAATTTTTTAATGTCTACCCAAAATGTTTTAGGAATTCGGACGTTAAAAAACCGTCGATCCCTGGTGATTTACTGTTTTTCATTTGTTTTAGTGCATTTTCAATTTCTGTTATATTTAATTCTTCTTCAAGTATATGTTTGTCTTCTGCATCCAGTTTTTTAATGTCATCATTGATGCTTTCAAATAGAATGTCACATTCTGATTTATTAAATTTTGACTTTTATATAAGTTACTATAGAAGAGACAAATTTCTTCCTGGATTATTTCTGATCTTTTAATACAACTTCATCTTTTGTCATAAGCTTATTTATTTTCCTCTTAGCCTGTCTTTGTTTTTCGAGTCCAAAGAAATATGCTGAACTCTTTTCACCCTTTTCGATCCATCTAGCTCTTGAACGAATATAAGCTCCATTTGCTTTTGCTGTGTAAATGTCATCTAACTGGGACTGTAGTTACTTTATTTCAGTTTCGTCTTCTAAGGATATTTGAGAATTGTTTTGTTAAAGAGTTGATTTTATCAATTCAATCCTTTTGCTTTTGTTTCTTTATGTGTGACAGTTGTTTGCCTGTGTTGATTGCTATACGTTTGGCCTCAATTTAAACCATTCCCATTTATTAGTATCACTCATGTCTAATTTCTCAACCTCCAAAATAAGAGATTTCACCTGATCACAGAAACCCAACATTCTGCAATAAATTATTATTAAACTTCCAAATATTTGGAGAATTCTGATGTTGCTTGGATGTTACTAAGTTTAGACTTTCATCATGCAGTGGTCTGTGAGTGGAGAAGGTGAAATGTCACAATTTGAAATATCGTTGCATAGCTCGCTTGAAATCAGCCAGTAATCTAGTCTAGAGCACTGACCGTTTCCTGCAGAGTTATACCAAGTAAACTGAACAGATGTTGGATTTAACGTTCTCAAATAATCAGTTATGCATGTTGTTGTACATAAATTCAGTATGGTGTCATAGTATACAGGTTGAGAACACCTGTGAGGTATTCTATCTAGCCAAGAGTCTGGGGCTATATTATGGTCTCCTCCCAAAATCACTTGTCTGAACAATATGTTGTTTTCCATTCATTTATAAGTTGACTTAATTTTGCATAAAGATTTATATTAGCTGCTTTGTTGTTATAGCCATAAATGCATATTAAGATATAACGTTTATCATTTATCTCCACTACCACCATTAACCAGTGTCCTTCAGTATCCCATTTCCCATCAATTATACTGCCTGGAAATCTATTAAATAATATCATGACTCCTGCTGAGTGTGACGTTCCATGAGCAAAAAAGGCATAATCCCCCCATTGAAGTTTCCAAAATTTTTCATCAATCATAACTGAGTGAGTCTCCTGTAAAAAAAACATTGTGATTTTTGATCCTTACAAAACAGAAAAATGGCTTTATGCTTAGTACTATTTTTCAACCCCCTTACATTTAATGACATAAAAGAAATAATGATTGTTTCAAGACGCGCTTAAACTTCGCTTTTTCCGTGCAGGAATGAACATGTCCTTAATAACATCCTATCACAAACCACAAGAAAAAACATACCAGCTTTAAATTCAAGTCTTCAAACTTTTTTTTTTTAAAACAGTCATTTTAACTTCCACCTCGTAAGATTTCTCTTAACAATACCTGAGAGTTATAACTGTAAACATAAAATATCTTACCATGTTTCTGAATTCTGTCTTGCAGAAGCAACTATATGTTTTACTAAAGTGCCTGAGCATTTGCTTATTATAGCAGTTTTTATGGGTCAACTCTGTGTCCATCGATGAGTGCATACCCTTCTCTTAATGAGGCCTTCTTCCCGTTTCGTCTGGCTTCTTGCACCTTGGGCCAGAGCTTTGCACGAGCCTCACGATCTTCCTTTGAGAAGTCTTCCTTGAACTGGATGTTCATTTCCTTGCAGACTCTGGCCTCTCTTGATTTCTTCCATATTTCGTCACGAACAGTTCGCAGGGCAAATTGGATGATAATCGGTCTGGGGCATCTTGTTGGTAGCTGCGTCGTTCCTCTTTCCCAGGCGGTGCACTGTGTCTACTGAGTCGCGGAGCTTCTCCACTGACAGCGGGATCACACGTGTCAGATGCCAATCACCGTCTCTCTTGTGTTCTCCTTTTTTTTTCGGGAAGGCCCATCAATCTGAGATCCCACCTTCTCTTATATCGTGTTTGTTCCAGACACATCTGCTTCAATGAGGACATTTTTCTTTTCTCAGTAAACACTACTTCTTCTTTCATTTTGTTTATTTCTTCCTTATTTTCTCTCACAGCTTGTGTGTTTGCTTCCATCCGACTTTCAAAGATTTTCAGCCTGTCATCCTGCCTCATCAAATCTCTTTATCAGAGCTTGAATTGCATTAAAGATGGTTTCATTTGTAATCTCACCCTGCTGGTTGTCTTTAGCCTTTGATCTCTGCTTCTTGGGATTTGGGCTGGGCAGAGGTGTATGATCATGAGGCACTTTCCTGTTTTCTTCTTCCATGTCGTATATTTCTTGTAACACCTCATCATCACATGCCTTAATCACATCGTCTTAATCACAGCTTCGTCATAGTTATGCTGCTATAGGCCTACGCTACAGGGGGACACCAACATGATCTGCTGAGTGGTGTCTCCACTGCTCTTCTTTTTCTTCCCTGTTCTCCTCCCTTCCTCCTCCTCCAGCTCATTTATAATTAATTGAATTGAATTGCCTCTTGCAGGGCTATCCTGTCGTAGTCATGGTCCGTTAGCATTTGAGTTTTAGCCGCTTTGCTAGCGTTAGCCATCTCGTTGAAAAAACTTAGAGCAAAAAGTGGTCTGTCTCGGAAAAAAAAAAACAAAGCTCCGTGGGGGCTCGGTAGTTACTTGTGTTTTTTTTCTGTGTAGCTGGTTGTCTTTTCTACTGAAGTCAGCTTATTAGGACGGTTCAAAATTATTTGCAGAGCTGCAGAAAGCTCACCCTCATCCGCCATTTTCCCGGGTCGACTGGCTTTGTCTGAGCATGCTCAGTGTGTAAGGCTGTCTGAGCATGCTCAGTGTGTAAGGCTGTCTGAGCATGCTCAGTGTGTAAGGCTGTCTGAGCATGCTCAGTGTGTAAGGCTAACTGAGCATGCTCAGTGTGTAAGGCTGTCTGAGCATGCTCAGTGTGTAAGGCTGTCTGAGCATGCTCAGTGTGTAAGTCTGTCTGAGCATGCTCAGTGTAAGGCTGTCTGAGCATGCTCAGTCTGTAAGGCTGTCTGAGCATGCTCAGTGTGTAAGGCTGTCTGAGCATGCTCAGTGTGTAAGGCTGTCTGAGCATGCTCAGTGTGTAAGGCTGTCTGAGCATGCTCAGTGTGTAAGGCTGTCTGAGCATGCTCAGTGTGTAAGGCTGTCTGAGCATGCTCAGTGTGTAAGGCTAACTGAGCATGCTCAGTGTGTAAGGCTGTCTGAGCATGCTCAGTCTGTAAAGGCTGTCTGAGCATGCTCAGTCTGTAAGGCTGTCTGAGCATGCTCAGTGTGTAAGGCTGTCTGAGCATGCTCAGTCTGTAAGGCTGTCCTGAGCATGCTCAGTGTAAGGCTGACTGAGCATGCTCAGTGTGTAAGGCTGTCTGAGCATGCTCAGCAGTTCTGTAAGGCTAACTGAGCATGCTCAGTGTGTAAGGCTGTCTGAGCATGCTCAGTATGTAAGGCTGTCTGAGCATGCTCAGTGTGTAAGGCTGTCTGAGCATGCTCAGTCTGTAAGGCTAACTGAGCATGCTCAGTGTGTAAGGCTGTCTGAGCATGCTCAGTCTGTAAGGCTGTCTGAGCATGCTCAGTCTGTAAGGCTGTCTGAGCATGCTCAGTGTGTAAGGCTGTCTGAGCATGCTCAGTCTGTAAGGCTAACTGAGCATGCTCAGTGTGTAAGGCTGTCTGAGCATGCTCAGTATGTAAGGCTGTCTGAGCATGCTCAGTGTGTAAGGCTGTCTGAGCATGCTCAGTCTGTAAGGCTAACTGAGCATGCTCAGTGTGTAAGGCTGTCTGAGCATGCTCAGTCTGTAAGGCTGTCTGAGCATGCTCAGTGTGTAAAGGCTGTCTGAGCATGCTCAGTCTGTAAGGCTGTCTGAGCATGCTCAGTCTGTAAGGCTAACTGAGCATGCTCAGTCTGTAAGGCTGTCTGAGCATGCTCAGTGTAAAGGCTGTCTGAACTGAGCATGCTCAGTGTGTAAGGCTGTCTGAGCATGCTCAGTCTGTAAGGCTGTCTGAGCATGCTCAGTCTGTAAGGCTGTCTGAGCATGCTCAGTGTGTAAGGCTGTCTGAGCATGCTCAGTGTGTAAGGCTGTCTGAGCATGCTCAGTGTGTAAGGCTGTCTGAGCATGCTCAGTCTGTAAGGCTAACTGAGCATGCTCAGTGTGTAAGGCTGTCTGAGCATGCTCAGGTCTGTAAGGCTGTCTGAGCATGCTCAGTCTGTAAGGCTGTCTGAGCATGCTCAGTGTGTAAGGCTGTCTGAGCATGCTCAGTGTGTAAGGCTGTCTGAGCATGCTCAGTGTGTAAGGCTGTCTGAGCATGCTCAGTGTGTAAGGCTGTCTGAGCATGCTCAGTGTGTGTGTAAGGCTGTCTGAGCATGCTCAGTCTGTAAGGCTGTCTGAGCATGCTCAGTCTGTAAGGCTGTCTGAGCATGCTCAGTCTGTAAGGCTGACTGAGCATGCTCAGTGTGTAAGGCTGTCTGAGCATGCTCAGTCTGTAAGGCTGTCTGAGCATGCTCAGTGTGTAAGGCTGTCTGAGCATGCTCAGTGTGTAAGGCTGTCTGAGCATGCTCAGTGTGTAAGGCTGTCTGAGCATGCTCAGTGTGTAAGGCTGTCTGAGCATGCTCAGTGTGTAAGGCTGTCTGAGCATGCTCAGTGTGTAAGGCTGTCTGAGCATGCTCAGTCTGTAAGGCTGTCTGAGCATGCTCAGTGTGTAAGGCTGATGCTCAGTCTGTAGGCTGTCTGAGCATGCTCAGTCTGTAAGGCTAATGAGCTGTCTCAGTGGGGCTGTCTGTTTGGGCTTCTGAGCATGCTCAGTGGTAAGGCTGTCTGAGCATGCTCAGTCTGTAAGGCTAACTGAGCATGCTCAGTGTGTAAGGCTGTCTGAGCATGCTCAGTATGTAAGGCTGCAGCTGTCAGGTGTAGGCTGACTGAGCATGCTCAGTCTGTAAGGCTAACTGAGCATGCTCAGTGTAAGGCTGTTGAGCATGCTCAGTCTGTAAGGCTGTTGAGCATGCTCAGTGTGTAAGGCGTGCATGCTCAGTTGTAAGGTGTCTGAGCATGCTCAGTCTGTAAGGCTAACTGAGCATGCTCAGTCTGTCTGAGCATGCTCAGTGTGTAAGGCTGCTCAGTGTAAGGCTGTCTGAGCATGCTCAGTGGCTGAGCATGCTCAGTGTGTAGGCTGTCTGAGCATGCTCAGTGTCTGAGCATGCTCAGTCTGTAAGGCTGTCTGAGCATGGCTGAGCATGCTCAGTGTGTAAGGCTGTCTGAGCATGCTCAGTGTGTAAGGCTCTGAGCATGCTCAGCTGTGAGCATGCTCAGTAAGGCTAACTGAGCATGCTCAGTGTGTAAGGCTGTCTGAGCATGCTCAGTGTGTAAGGCTGGAGCATGCTCAGTCTGTAAGGCTAACTGAGCATGCTCAGTGTGTAAGGCTGTCTGAGCATGCTCAGTCTTGTAAGGCTGTCTGAGCATGCTCAGTGTGTAAGGCTGTCTGAGCATGCTCAGTCTGTAAGGCTGTCTGAGCATGCTCAGTGTGTAAGGCTGTCTGAGCATGCTCAGTGTTGTAAGGCTGTCTGAGCATGCTCAGTGTGTAAGGCTGTCTGAGCATGCTCAGTCTGTAAGGCTAACTGAGCATGCTCAGTGTGTAAGGCTGTCTGAGCATGCTCAGTGTGTAAGGCTGTCTGAGCATGCTCAGTTGTAAGGCTGTCTGAGCATGCTCAGTGTGTAAGGCTGTCTGAGCATGCTCAGTGTGTAAGGCTGTCTGAGCATGCTCAGTCTGTAAGGCTGTCTGAGCATGCTCAGTGTGTAGGGCTGTCTGAGCATGCTCAGTGTGTAAGGCTGTCTGAGCATGCTCAGTCTGTAAGGCTAACTGAGCATGCTCAGTGTGTAAGGCTGTCTGAGCATGCTCAGTGTGTAAGGCTGTCTGAGCATGCTCAGTCTGTAAGGCTAACTGAGCATGCTCAGTGTGTAAGGCTGTCTGAGCATGCTCAGTGTCTGTAAGGCTGTCTGAGCATGCTCAGTGTGTAAGGCTGTCTGAGCATGCTCAGTCTGTAAGGCTGTCTGAGCATGCTCAGTGTGTAAGGCTGTCTGAGCATGCTCAGTGTGTAAAGGCTGTCTGAGCATGCTCAGTGTGTAAGGCTGTCTGAGCATGCTCAGTCTGTAAGGCTGTCTGAGCATGCTCAGTGTGTAAGGCTGTCTGAGCATGCTCAGTGTGTAAGGCTGTCTGAGCATGCTCAGTCTGTAAGGCTGTCTGAGCATGCTCAGTGTGTAAGGCTGTCTGAGCATGCTCAGTGTAAGGCTGTCTGAGCATGCTCAGTCTGTAAGGCTGTCTGAGCATGCTCAGTGTGTAAGGCTGTCTGAGCATGCTCAGTGTGTGTAAGGCTGTCTGAGCATGCTCAGTGTGTAAGGCTGTCTGAGCATGCTCAGTGTGTAAGGCTGTCTGAGCATGCTCAGTGTGTAAGGCTGTCTGAGCATGCTCAGTGTGTAAAGGCTGTCTGAGCATGCTCAGTGTGTAAGGCTGTCTGAGCATGCTCAGTCTGTAAGGCTGTCTGAGCATGCTCAGTCTGTAAGGCTGTCTGAGCATGCTCAGTCTGTAAGGCTAACTGAGCATGCTCAGTCTGTAAGGCTGTCTGAGCATGCTCAGTGTGTAAGGCTGTCTGAGCATGCTCAGTCTGTAAGGCTGTCTGAGCATGCTCAGTGTGTAAGGCTGTCTGAGCATGCTCAGTGTGTAAAGCTGTCTGAGCATGCTCAGTGTGTAAGGCTGTCTGAGCATGCTCAGTCTGTAAGGCTGTCTGAGCATGCTCAGTCTGTAAGGCTGTCTGAGCATGCTCAGTGTGTAAGGCTGTCTGAGCATGCTCAGTGTAAGGCTGTCTGAGCATGCTCAGTGTGTAAGGCTGTCTGAGCATGCTCAGTCTGTAAGGCGCTGTCTGAGCATGCTCAGTCTGTAAGGCTAACTGAGCATGCTCAGTGTGTAAGGCTGTCTGAGCATGCTCAGTGTGTAAGGCTGTCTGAGCATGCTCAGTCTGTAAGGCTAACTGAGCATGCTCAGTGTGTAAGGCTAAGGCTGTCTCATGCTCAGTCTGTAAGGCTGTCTGAGCATGCTCAGTGTGTAAGGCTGTCTGAGCATGCTCAGTCTGTAAGGCTGTCCTGAGCATGCTCAGTGTGTAAGGCTGTCTGAGCATGCTCAGTGTAAGGCTAACTGAGCATGCTCAGTGTGTAAGGCTGTCTGAGCATGCTCAGTCTGTAAGGCTAACTGAGCATGCTCAGTGTGTAAGGCTGTCTGAGCATGCTCAGTGTGTAAGGCTGTCTGAGCATGCTCAGTGTGTAAGGCTAACTGAGCATGCTCAGTGTGTAAGGCTGTCTGAGCATGCTCAGTGTGTAAGGCTGTCTGAGCATGCTCAGTCTGTAAGGCTGTCTGAGCATGCTCAGTGTGTAAGGCTGTCTGAGCATGCTCAGTGTGTAAGGCTGTCTGAGCATGCTCAGTCTGTAAGGCTAACTGAGCATGCTCAGTGTGTAAGGCTGTCTGAGCATGCTCAGTGTGTAAGGCTGTCTGAGCATGCTCAGTCTGTAAGGCTGTCTGAGCATGCTCAGTGTGTAAGGCTGTCTGAGCATGCTCAGTGTGTAAGGCTGTCTGAGCATGCTCAGTCTGTAAGGCTGTCTGAGCATGCTCAGTCTGTAAGGCTGTCTGAGCATGCTCAGTGTGTAAGGCTATCTGAGCATGCTCAGTGTAAGGCTGTCTGAGCATGCTCAGTGTGTAAGGCTGTCTGAGCATGCTCAGTGTGTAAGGCTGTCTGAGCATGCTCAGTGTGTAAGGCTGTCTGAGCATGCTCAGTGTGTAAGGCTGTCTGAGCATGCTCAGTGTGTAAGGCTGTCTGAGCATGCTCAGTCTGTAAGGCTAACTGAGCATGCTCAGTGTGTAAGGCTGAGCATGCTCAGTCTGTAAGGCTAACTGAGCATGCTCAGTGTGTAAGGCTGTCTGAGCATGCTCAGTGTAAGGCTAACTGAGCATGCTCAGTGTGTAAGGCTGTCTGAGCATGCTCAGTCTGTAAGGCTGTCTGAGCATGCTCAGTCTGTAAGGCTAACTGAGCATGCTCAGTATGTAAGGCTGTCTGAGCATGCTCAGTCTGTAAGGCTAACTGAGCATGCTCAGTGTAAGGCTGTCTGAGCATGCTCAGTATGTAAGGCTGTCTGAGCATGCTCAGTGTGTAAGGCTGTCTGAGCATGCTCAGTCTGTAAGGCTAACTGAGCATGCTCAGTGTGTAAGGCTGTCTGAGCATGCTCAGTCTGTAAGGCTGTCTGAGCATGCTCAGTGTGTAAGGCTGTCTGAGCATGCTCAGTCTGTAAGGCTAACTGAGCATGCTCAGTGTGTAAGGCTGTCTGAGCATGCTCAGTCTGTAAGGCTGACTGAGCTCAGTGTGTAAGGCTGTCTGAGCATGCTCAGTGTGTAAGGCTGTCTGAGCATGCTCAGTCTGTAAGGCTGTCTGAGCATGCTCAGTCTGTAAGGCTGTCTGAGCATGCTCAGTGTGTAAGGCTGTCTGAGCATGCTCAGTGTGTAAGGCTGTCTGAGCATGCTCAGTGTGTAAGGCTGTCTGAGCATGCTCAGTCTGTAAGGCTGTCTGAGCATGCTCAGTGTGTAAGGCTGTCTGAGCATGCTCAGTCTGTAAGGCTGTCTGAGCATGCTCAGTGTGTAAGGCTGAGCATGCTCAGTGTGTAAGGCTCTGAGCATGCTCAGTGTGTAAGGCTGTCTGAGCAGGGCTGTCTGAGCATGCTCAGTCTGTAAGGCTGTCTGAGCATGCTCAGTGTGTAAGGCTAACTGAGCATGCTCAGTGTAAGGCTGTCTGAGCATGCTCAGTGTGTAAGGCTGTCTGAGCATGCTCAGTGTGTAAGGCTGTCTGAGCATGCTCAGTGTGTAAGGCTGTCTGAGCATGCTCAGTCTGTAAGGCTGTCTGAGCATGCTCAGTCTGTAAGGCTGTCTGAGCATGCTCAGTCTGTAAGGCTGTCTGAGCATGCTCAGTGTGTAAGGCTGTCTGAGCATGCTCAGTCTGTAAGGCTGTCTGAGCATGCTCAGTGTGTAAGGCTGTCTGAGCATGCTCAGTGTGTAAGGCTGTCTGAGCATGCTCAGTTTGTAAGGCTAACTGAGCATGCTCAGTGTGTAAGGCTGTCTGAGCAAGGCTGTCTGAGCATGCTCAGTCTGTAAGGCTGTCTGAGCATGCTCAGTTTGCAAGGCTGTCTGGGCATGCTCAGTGTGCAAGGCTGTCTGAGCATGCTCAATCTGTAAGGCTGTAAGGCTGAGCATGCTCAGTGTGTAAGGCTGTCTGAGCATGCTCAGTTGTAAGGCTGTCTGAGCATGCTCAGTGTAAGGCTGCTGAGCATGCTCAGTGTAAGGCTGTCTGAGCATGCTCAGTGTGTAAGGCTGTCTGAGCATGCTCAGTGTGTAAGGCTGTCTGAGCATGCTCAGTCTGTAAGGCTGTCTGAGCATGCTCAGTGTGTAAGGCTGTCTGAGCATGCTCAGTCTGTAAGGCTGTCTGAGCATGCTGTCTGACTGAGCATGCTCAGTCTGTAAGGCTGTCTGAGCATGCTCAGTGTGTAAGGCTGTCTGAGCATGCTCAGTCTGTAAGGCTGTCTGAGCATGCTCAGTGTGTAAGGCTGTCTGAGCATGCTCAGTGTGTAAGGCTGTCTGAGCATGCTCAGTGTGCAAGGCTGTCTGAGCATGCTCAGTCTGTAAGGCTAATGAGCATGCTCAGTGTGTAAGGCTGTCTGAGCATGCTCAGTGTGTAAGGCTGTCTGAGCATGCTCAGTGTGTAAGGCTGTCTGAGCATGCTCAGTGTGTAAGGCTGTCTGAGCATGCTCAGTGTGTAAGGCTGTCTGAGCATGCTCAGTCTGTAAGGCTGTCTGAGCATGCTCAGTCTGTAAGGCTGTCTGAGCATGCTCAGTGTGTAAGGCTGTCTGAGCATGCTCAGTGTGTAAGGCTGTCTGAGCATGCTCAGTGGTGTAAGGCTGTCTGAGCATGCTCAGTGTGTAAGGCTGTCTGAGCATGCTCAGTGTGTAAGGCTGTCTGAGCATGCTCAGTGTGTAAGGCTGTCTGAGCATGCTCAGTGTAAGGCTGAGCAT
>JAGFBZ010003003.1:0-111152 GCA_018398805.1 Hirundichthys speculiger
CTTGCCTTTTGGCTCAGCTCTCTCTTCACCACAGCACGCTGCAAACCAATCCGTCTCGATCTCACTTCCTTTCCCCTCACTCGTGAACAAGACCCCGTGATACTTAAACTCCTCTACTTAGGCAGAACCTCACTCCGACCCGGAGGAGGCATTCTACCCTTTTCCGACTGAGAACCATTGTCTCAGATTGGAGGTGCTGATTCTCATCCCTGCGCTTCACACTTGTCTGTGAACCGCTCCAGCGAGAGTGCAGATCCCCATTCGATGGCGCCAACAGGACCACTCAACTGCAAACAGCAGAGACGAGATCCCGACACCACCGAACCGGAACCCCTCCGCTCTGTGGCTGCACCTAGAAATTCTGTCCATAAACGTTATGAACAGATCGGTGACAAAGGGCAGCCCTGGTGGAGTCCAACTCTCACTGAAAACAATCCGACTTACAACCGGCAATGCGGACCAAGCTCCTACTCCATTTGTACAGGGACTGGACAGCCCGTACAACGGGCCCAGCACCCCGTACTCCTGGGAGCACCCCCACAGGACCCCCCGGGGACACTGTCAAATGCCTTCTCCAAGTCCAAAAAACACATGTGGACTGGTTGGCAATTCCCATGTTCCCTCAAGGACCCTAGTGAGGGTATAGAGCTGGTCCAGTGTTCCACACCAGGACGGAACCCGCATTGTTCCTCCTGAATCCGGGATTCGACAATCGATCGAACTCTCTTCTCCAGCACCCCTGCATGGACCTTACCGGGAGGCTGAGAGTGTGATTCCCCTGTAATTGGAACACACCCTCCTGTCCCCCTTCTTGGGAGGGGGAGCAACCACCCCGTCTGCCAATCCGGAGGTGCTGAACCCGATTTCCATGCGATGTTGCAGAGACGTGTCAACCAAGACAGTCCTACAACATCCAGAGCCTTCAGGGAATCAGGGCTGATCTCGTCCACCCCCGGAGCCCGGCCACTGCACAGCTTCTTAGCTATCTCACCCTGGAACATAGCCCATTCAGACTCATGTCCCCTGCCTCCCCCGGGATGTGATTGGGGCTCTGCCGGAGGTGTGAGTTTGAGGATCTTTCTGACAGGTTCCTCTGCCAGACGTTCCCAGCAGACCCTCACTACACGTTTGGGCCTACCTGGTCTGACCGGCATTCTCCCCCACCATCTGATCCAACCCACCACCACCAGGTAGTGATCAGTTGACAGCTCAGCTCCTCTCTTTACCCCGATGTCCAAACATACGCCGAAGATCAGATGATACGCTATCAAAGTCGATCATCGATCTCCGGCCAAGAGTCCTGATGCCATTGCATTTATGGACACTCTTATGCTTGAACATGGTGTTTGTTATGGACAACTGTGACGAGCACAGACGTCCAACAACAAAACACCACTCTGGTTCAGATCAGAGAGGCCGTTCCTCCCAATCACGCCCCTCCAGGTACCACTTTCATTGCCAATGTGAACGTTGAGGTCCCCAAGCAGAATAGGGGAGTCCCTATTGGGGGCGCTTTCCCAGCACCCCCGCCAAGGACTCCAAGAAGGCTGGGTACTCTGAACTGTCATTTGGCGCATGGGCGCAGATGACGGTCAGAGCCCGTTCCCCGACCCGAAGGCGCAGAGAAGCTACCTCTCATCCACTGGGGTGAACCCCAACGTACAGGCTCCAAGCTGGGGGGCTATAAGCAAGCCCACACCAGCCCGTCGCCTCTCACCCCTGGCAGCTCCAGAGTGGAATGGGGTCCAGCCTCTCTCCGAGGTTTGGTTCCAGAGCCCAGGCTGGTGCGCCGAGGTGAGCTCGACTATGTCTAGTCGGTACCTCTCGACCTCACGCGCAAGCTCAGGCTCCTTCCCCCCCGCCAGAGAGGTAACGCCATGTCCCAGTACAGTTTCATCAGCCGAGGGTCGGCACGCCAAGGCCCACGCTTTCAGCTGCCGCCCATACCACAACACCCGACTCCTATGGCCTACCCCGCGGTGCGGGGACAGGACCAGTCAGAATTGGTAGGACACTTAACTGTGACCGGGGTCAGGGGATGATGAAGAACATAGTGCGAAGATGTCCCAACTTCTGCAGAGTCCATCACTACAGACCTCCAAACTTCATGTGACCTCAGATCATGTCACAACAGAGCAAGAGCTTCATGAATGGGTTTCCATGGTGGAGCAGCTGCATCCAAGCCAGACATCACCAAGAACAATGCAAAGCATCATGTAAAGCACAGCGCCAACGGACTCTAGAGCAGTGGAGGAACGTTCTCTGGAGTGACGAATCACGCTTCTTCAATTGGTAATCTGATTGAAGAGTCTGGGTTTGATGGTTTCCAAGAGAACGGTACTGGTCTGACTGCATTGGCCAAGTGTAGAGTTTGGTGGAGGGGGATTATGGTGTGGGGTTTTTTTCAGGAGCTGGGCTTGGCCTTAGTTCCAGTGAAGGAAGTCTGAATGCTTCAGCAGACCAAACATTTTGGACAATTCCAACTCCCAACTTGTGGGAAGTTTGGCGCTGGAGCCTTCCTCTTCAACATGACGGTGTACAGTGCACAAGCAAGGTCCATAAGACATGGATGGAAGAGTCTGGAGAAACTGACTGGCCTGCACAGAGTCCTGACTCAACCTGATAGAAGACCTTTGGGATGAATTAGATCTGGTCCAACATCAGTGTTTGACCTCACAATGTTCATAAACACACTCCTAAACCCTGTGGACAGCCTTCCCAGAAGAGTTGAAGCTTCTAGCTGCAAAGATGGACCCCGTCATATTGATTAGGAATGGGATGAACTAAAGCTCATATATGAGTCAAGGCAGGTGAGACATATTTTTGGCAATGTATGTATACTGCTCCAGCGCTTTAACATTTTTTTCTTATTTATATCTGATTTTTTTTTTTAACAGTTTTGAATTTTTTTTTTTTTTTTTTGTCTTTTCAATGCATAGGTTCAGAGACCTCCTTCATCTGCAGACTACAGAAGCCCTACGGACTCTCTGCCATCTGCAGGAATGGTAGGAACCACTTCGTCGTCCGAGTCGACGCCCTCCTCCTCCTGCGTCCCCGCGGCACGACAGAGGCCCCATGGACTCTCCCCGTCCGCGGGCGTCTGCTGCGGACGGCGTCTGCGTAGGACCGCCCTCCTCCTGCGTCTTCGCGGTGCGAGAAGTCCCACGGATTCTCCGCCGTCTGCGTACGGGACCAGATCGCGCGTTGGACAATCCTCCTCCTGCGTCCCCCAGCACACGGGCCCAAGTCTCACAGAACTCTCCGCCGTCTGCCGTACGGGGCGAGAAGCCTGTCTACGCCTGAGTCGCGTGGCA
Organism: Hirundichthys speculiger; assembly: GCA_018398805.1. Lineage (NCBI taxonomy): Eukaryota > Metazoa > Chordata > Actinopteri > Beloniformes > Exocoetidae > Hirundichthys > Hirundichthys speculiger. The sequence continues at coordinate 3,315 of JAGFBZ010003003.1, forward strand.
TTGTCAAGAACAGTAATGACCCCTTGGATAACAGGCTCTATTTAAACTCTGTTGACTTCTAATGATGTCATCGATTACATCAGATCCTGATCAGGATGATGTCATGATGATGTCATAGAGTGATGTCATTGTTTTTTCTTCATTTGCACATGAATTATTTATTTAAGCTTTGAAAATATAGGTAGATTCATTGATCAAGGAGACCAGCAGGGGTCAGCTGTGACTCTGAATAAACATTCCTAAATTCAATCAACATCAAGTAAATACCATCTTGATCAAGGAACTGTGTAACGTCCCTAAATTCAATCAGTCTGTCTTAAGACAATTGTCCCTTTGCCTTTTATCACTCCCTGCTGTGATCCACTCTGTATGCAAAACCCCGTGGAAGAATCAGCACCTTCGTTTTGGTATAAGAGACAGCCTCATCTCTGTTGAGACAGAGTCCTCAGCCATATTCTGCGGAGCACTGACTGACAGCTCCCTTATGTGCACATAAATTTTTGTATGTTTGTTTCTTTCTCTCTGTAATATAATATAATTCTATTCGATTTTCTCATCAAGATTGGATCTTATTTTTTCCACAGTGGGCCCACGGAGAGAACCCATGTAGCTCACATCGGGCTGAGCCCTGCCGCGCCCATGGTGAGGCCCCAGCCACCGGGCGCTCCCAAACGAGCCCCTCCACCAGGCCTGGCTCAGGGTGGGGCCCCGGTGACCCTGGCCCGGGCGAGGGAGATCGAGCTCTTGATCTTTCTGTATCCATAAGAGTTGTTTGAATCGCTCTTAGTCTGGCCCGTCCCCCAGGACCAGTTTGCCTTGGGTGACCCTACCAGGGGCAATGCCCCCCGACAACATAGCTCCTGGGATCATTCGAGCACAGAAACCCCTCCAACGCGTTAAGGTGGCAATTCAGGGAGGACCACTTGGAGTAACAGGGTCTATTTATAAACCTCTGTTGACAGCTTTAAGTGATGTCATTGATGACATCAAATCTTGATTAGGATGATGTCCAATGATATGTCATAGAGTGATTCATTGTTTTTTCTTCATTTGGCACATGAATTATTTATATTAAGCTTTGAAAATAGTTTCCTAAATATCCAAACTTTGATGTTACTATGGTAAAATGTGAAATGTTGAAATGAAAATGTGATGTGACTTATTGGGTTTTGTAGTGTGAAATTTGAATGTCCAAGTCAGGATGAGGCTAAATGTATCTGTATTTAAAATATATATTCCTCTCTTTTGGATCTTTGCCATTAATAGCAGCATTACCTACTTTTTTGTGAACTGTTTTATGCCATTATGAATATTTTACATAGGAGCGCTAATGTGTTTAATGTGGTCTTAGTGTCACATGATGAATGGTCTTATTTGATGGTTTTATTTAGCTTTGTAATGTTCTTGTTCTGATGTCATGTTACCTGGATGGCAGAAACTTTTGATATCAGTGATAACTATTTCATTTAAACTTCTGATGTAAGTGTTACCCCTGCATTTAGAGTTGACCTTCGTTTTAACAGAGCTTCCATAGACCTATATTCAAGACACATAAACCTTCTTTAGTGACCTTAGTCTTGAATAGATATGAACAGCATTTTGTAAAATGTCATGATTACTTATTTTATGTCATGCTTGCTATGCTAATGTGGTCTTAGAGTCACAGAGCTAATGGTCTTATTTGATACAAATAGCTATGTGAAGTTTACCTTTAATGACAGTTGCTCCAAAATTAATCTTACTGCCCTGGTGTGGTGTCCAATGGTAGGAACAGATGCTGCTTACTGAGTGGCATTGAGTTTTTTTGTTGATGTTGCTCAAGAACCCTCCTGTGGTTTGTGATGCAGAAGCCCTATGACATTTCATGACATTTTACAAAATGCTGTTCGTATATCTATTCAAGACTAAGGTCACTAAAGAAGGTTTATGTATCTTGAATATAAGTCTGTGGAGCTCTGTTAAAACAAAGGTCAACTCTAAATGCAGGTAACACTTACATCAGAGGTTTAAATGAAACAGTCATCACTGATATCAAACATTTCTGCCATCCAGGTAACATGACATCAGACAAGAACATCACAAAGCTAAATAAAACCATCAATAAGACCATTCATCATGTGACACTAAGACCACATTAACACATTAGCGCTCCTATGCAAATTAGTTAATAATGGCATAAACAGTTCACTAAAAGTAGGTAATGCTGCTATTAAAGGCAAAGATCACCAAAGAAGGAATATATATTTTAAATGCAGATAAATTTAGCCTCATCCTTGACTTGGACATTCAAGATTCACAACTACAAAACCCAATAATCACATCACATTTTCATTTCAACATTTCACAGTTTTTACCATAGTAACATCAAAGTTTTGGATAATTTAGGTAACTATTTTCAAAGCTTAATATAAATAATTCATGTGCAAATGAAAAAAACAATGACATCACTCTATGACATCATCATTGACATCACCCTAATCAAGATCTGATGTCATCAATGACATCACTTAAAGCTGTCAACAGAGTTTATAATAGACCCTGTTTTACTCCAAGTGGTCATTACTGTTCTTGACAATGCCACGCAGACGCAGACGTAGACAGGCTTCTCGCCCCGTACGCAGACGGCGGAGAGTCCGTGGGACTCCTGTCGCACCGCGAAGACGCAGGAGGAGGGCCGTCCGACGCAGACGCTAAATGGCTCCTTACTTTTTTTCTGCAGATGGCAGAGAGTCCGTAGGGCTTCTGTAGTCTGCAGATGAAGGAGGCTCCTCCCTGAACCTATGCATTGAAAAAGACAAAAAAAAAAAAAAAACTGTTTTTAAAAAAAAGAATAAAAAAAGAAAAAAATGTTAAAGCACTCAGGACCAGTATACATTATATTCCAAAAGTATTGTCTCACCTGCCTTGACTCACATATGAGCTTTAGCTCCTCCCATTTCCTAATCAATATGACGTGGCTCCATCTTTGCAGCTAGAACAGCTTCAACTCTTCTGGGAAGGCTGTCCACCAGGTTCAGGAGAGTGGTTTATGGGGATTTTTGTCCATTCTTCCAGAAGAACATTTGTGAGGTCAAACACTGATGTTGGACCAGAAGGTCTGGTTCTCAGTCTCTGCTCTAGTTCATCCCAAAGGTCTTCTATCAGGTTGAGGGTTAGGGTTATTCTACTCCAGAGTAGAATCAAGGTCCAGCCTCTCTCGAGAAGCTTGGTTCCAGAGCCCAGGCTGTGCGCCGAGGTGAGCTCGACTATATCTAGTCGGTACCTCTCGACCTCACGGACAAGCTTAGCTACTCCCCCACCAGAGAGTAACGTTCCGGTCCCAGTAGACAGTTCTTCAGCCGAGGGTCGGCACGCCAAGGCCCACGCCTTCGCTGCGACCCATACCACAAAGCACCCGACTCCCATGGCCCTCCCTGTGGGTGGTGGCGTGGAGGAAATCTTTATTTGGTTTATTCATCTTGTATTTAACAATATGTTTAAAAGTTATTTGTCTTTCTCAACAAGACCAATACGCATCATAATGTGTGACAGACACAGCGGGGGTCAGCTGTGACTAATGAACATTCCTAAATTCCATCAATATCAAGTAAATAACATCTTGATCAAGGAACTGTGTAACGTCCCTAAATTCAATCAGTCTGTCTGAAGACAATTGTCCCTTTGGCTTTTGTCAATCCCTGCTGTGATCCACTCTGTATGCAAAACCCGTGGAAGAATCAGAACCTTCTGTGTTGGTATAAGAGACAGTCTCATCTCTGTTGAGACAGAGTCCTCAGCCAGTATTCTGCGGAGCGTTGACTGACAGCTCTCCTTCTTTTCTCTCTAATATAATATAATTCTATTCTGATTTTCTCATCGAGATCGGATCTTATTTTTTCCACAACAGTGGGCCCACGGGGAGGCGAACCCATGTAGCTCACTCGGGCTGAGTGTTTGACCTCACAGATGTTCTTCTGGAAGAATGGACAAAAATCCCCATAAACACACTCCTGAACCTGGTGGACAGCCTTCCCAGAAGAGTTGAAGCTGTTCTAGCTGCAAAGATGGAGCCACGTCATATTGATTTGGAATGGGAGGAGCTAAAGCTCATATATGAGTCAAGGCAGGTGAGACAATACTTTTAGTAATATAGTGTATACTGGTCCTGAGTGCTTTAACATTTTTTTCTTATTTTTATTCTTTTTTTTTTAAACAGTTTAATTTTTTTTTTTTTTTTGTCTTTTTCAATGCATAGGTTCAGAGGACCTCCTTCATCTGCAGACTACAGAAGCCCTTCGGATTCTCTGCCATCTGCAGAGAAAGTAAGGAGCCATTTAGCGTCTGCGTCGGACGGCCCTCCTCCTGCGTCTTCGCGGTGCGACAGGAGTCCCACGGACTCTCCGCCGTCTGCGTACGGGGCGAGAAGCCTGTCTACGTCTGCGTCTGCGTGGCATTGTCAAGAACAGTAATGACCACTTGGAGTAACAGGGTCTATTTATAAACTCTGTTGACAGCTTTAAGTGATGTCATTGATGACATCAGATCTTGATTAGGATGATGTCAATGATGATGTCATAGAGTGATGTCATTGTTTTTTCTTCATTTGCACATGAATTATTTATATTAAGCTTTGAAAATAGTTACCTAAATTATCCAAAACTTTGATGTTACTATGGTAAAAATGTGAAATGTTGAAATGAAAATGTGATGTGATTATTGGGTTTTGTAGTTGTGAATTTTGAATGTCCAAGTCAAGGATGAGGCTAAATTTATCTGCATTTAAAATATATATTCCTTCTTTGGTGATCTTTGCCTTTAATAGCAGCATTACCTACTTTTTGTGAACTGTTTTATGCCATTATTAATAATTTGCATAGGAGCGCTAATGTGTTAATGTGGTCTTAGTGTCACATGATGAATGGTCTTATTTGATGGTTTTATTTAGCTTTGTGATGTTCTTGTCTGATGTCATGTTACCCTGGATGGCAGAAACTTTTTGATATCAGTGATAACTGTTTCATTTAAACTTCTGATGTAAGTGTTACCTGCATTTAGAGTTGACCTTCGTTTTAACAGAGCTCCATAGACCTATATTCAAGATACATAAACCTTCTTTAGTGACCTTAGTCTTGAATAGATATATGAACAGCATTTTGTAAAATGTCATGATTACTTATTTTATGTCAGTGCTTGCTATGCTAATGTGGTCTTAGAGTCACAGAGCTAATGGTCTTATTTGATACAAATAGCTATGTGAAGTTTAACTTTAATGACAGTTGCTCCAACAATCAATCTTACTGCCCTGGTGTGGTGTCCAATGGTAGGAACAGATGCTGCTACTGAGTGGCATTGAGTTTTTTTGTTGATGTTGCTCAGAGAACCCTCCTGTGTTTGTGGATGACAGAAGCCCTATGACATTTCATGACATTTTACAAAATGCTGTTCATATATCTATTCAAGACTAAGGTCACTAAAGAAGGTTTATGTATCTTGAATATAGGTCTATGGAGCTCTGTTAAAGCAAAGGTCAACTCTAAATGCAGGTAACACTTACATCAGAAGTTTAAATGAAACAGTTATCACTGATATCAAAAGTTTCTGCCATCCAGGTAACATGACATCAGACAAGAACATCACAAAGCTAAATAAAACCATCAAATAAGACCATTCATCATGTGACACTAAGACCACATTAACACATTAGCGCTCCTATGTAAAATATTCATAATGGCATAAACAGTTCACAAAAAGTAGGTAATGCTGCTATTAAAGGCAAAGATCACCAAAGAAGGAATATATATTTTAAATGCAGATAAATTTAGCCTCATCCTTGACTTGGACATTCAAAATTCACAACTACAAAACCCAATAATCACATCACATTTTCATTTCAACATTTCACATTTTTACCATAGTAACATCAAAGTTTTGGATAATTTAGGTAACTATTTTCAAAGCTTAATATAAATAATTCATGTGCAAATGAAGAAAAAACAATGACATCACTCTATGACATCATCATTGACATCATCCTAATCAAGATCTGATGTCATCAATGACATCACTTAAAGCTGTCAACAGAGTTTATAAATAGACCCTGTTACTCCAAGTGGTCATTACTGTTCTTGACAATGCCACGCAGACGCAGACGTAGACAGGCTTCTCGCCCCGTACGCAGACGGCGGAGAGTCCGTGGGACTTCTGTCGCACCGCGAAGACGCAGGAGGAGGGCCGTCCGACGCAGACGCTAAATGGCTCCTTACTTTTTTCTGCAGATGGCAGAGAGTCCGTAGGGCTTCTGTAGTCTGCAGATGAAAGGAGGCTCCTCTGAACCTATGCATTGAAAAAGACAAAAAAAATAAAATAAATAAAAATTCAAAACTGTTTAAAAAAAAAAATCCAGAATATAAATAAGAAAAAACTCAGGACCAATACACTATACTGCCAAATCTATTGTCTCACCTGCCTTGACTCATATATGAGCTTTAGCTCCTCCCATTCCTAATCAATCTGACGTGGCTCCATCTTTACAGTTAGAACAGCTTCAACTCTTCTGGGAAGGCTGTCCACCAGGTTTAGGAGTGTGTTTATGGGGATTTTTGACCAATTCTTCCAGAAGAACATTAGTGAGGTCAAACACTGATGTTGGACCAGAAGGTCTGGTTCTCAGTCTCTGCTCTAGTTCATCCCAAAGGTCTTCTATCAGGTTGAGGTCAGGACTCTGTGCAGGCCAGTCAGTTCATCCCCAGACTCTTCCATCCATGTCTTTATGGACCTTGCTTGGTGCACTGGTGCACAGTCATGTGAAGAGAAGGACTCCAGCTCCAACTGTTTCCACTTGGGGTCATGGAAATGTCCAGAATTCTTGGTCTGCTGAAGCATTCTTCCTTTCACTGAACTAAGGGGCCAAGCCCAGCTCCTGAAAAACACCCACACCCATCCCCCCCCCTCCACCAAACTTTCACTTGGATCAATGCTGCAGCCAGTACCGTCTCCTGGCCACCAAACCCAGACTCTTCCATCAGATCACCAGATGAAGAAGCAGGATTCTTCCCTCCAGAGAACGTTCCTCCATGCTCTAGAGTCCGTTGGCGCCGTGCTTTAACTGATGCTTTACTCGTTCTTGGTGATGTCTGGCTTGGATGCAGCTGCGTCACCATGGAAACCCATTCATGAAGCTCTCTGCTCGTTGTTGAGCTGATCTGAAGGTCACATGAAGTTTGGAGGTCTGTAGTGATTGATTCTGCAGAAAGTTGGTGACCTCTTCTCACTATGTTCTTTCATCCTCTGACCCCCCCCCTCAGTTTACCTGTCCCTACCACTTCATGGCTGAGCTCCTGTGTCGTTCCCAAACACTTCCATTTCCTGATAATCCAGCTGACAGTTGACTGTGGAATATTTAGGAGAGAGGAAATTTTCAGCACTGGATTTGTTGCTCAGGTGTCCTCCTATCACAGTTCCACCTGGAATTCACTGAACTCCTGAGAGAGACCCATTCTTTCACAGATGTTTCTAGAAACAGTCTGCATGTCTAGGTGCTTATTTTTATTCACCTGTGACATGGAAGAGATTGAAACACCTGTTTCTGGTATTTGGAAGGGTGAGAAAATACTTTGGAAATATAGTTAGTGTATATTCTTACTAGTGGACTCCCCACCAGGCTACCAGGGGTCTCATGTACTAACCTTTCATACGTAGAAAAATGTTCCGTACGTCATTTTCCACGCTCACATTCACATGCACTAAAACTGAAATGAACATGGGGATGTGGTGCTCCGCACAAATGCAATGATTGGTGTGTGCACTTTTTTTTGCTGTTTTGTCAACTGGCGACACTTGGAGGCAACATCAGCGGTGTTGATTATGTCTTCATGGTTATGATGCAATACATTTACTATAAAATCATCACAAAATATGATATCATTCACCACAAAGAGGTAAAGAAGGCTCCAGTTCCTCTACCGACCACCAGAGGCTGCAGTTCCTCTACCGACCACTAGAGGCTGCAGTTCCTCTACTGACCACTTGGGTCTGTCTCCAAACAGTGAATCAGTCTCCATTGACCTCCATGTCAAGTCCAACTTCACAGCAGAAATAAACCTACATTCTGGTTGAGAAAAAACTTTTTTCCTCCATTGCCAGATTTAACATAACTGTAAAGGCTACATTTTATGTAGCTAATTGGGTAAAAGTATTTAAATTATACAAACTCTTTTATAATTAAGGGCATCATTATTTAATTGGTAGCTCGCAAAACCAATAGCTTAGTGTTTAGCATTATGTTGACTTCTGACCTGTAAATAAAGACCAAACAGAGCTTTTTGCTGTACCGTTAATTGTGCTACAGCAAACTGATGGCCAACAGAGGGTTTGTCCAGTTCTCTTCATACGGTCCATGGTGGAAACTGAGTGCTGCAGAGTTTGTTTTGTTCATTCTGAATTAACTCGGTACACTTAATTAAGATCCATTAAGGAGCTGTGGTGTCTGTTTTTTCACTCATACTTATTTTTTCCTGTTTTATTTTCTAAATTAAGCGTACTAAGTCGATGAAACTTGTTATGAGCCTGAGGCTGTGGTGGCCTTGAGGATGAGATCTTGCTTGTTTATCTCAGGTCTGGACAGGCCGCTCACTGTCTTTGTTTATCTCATGACCCAAGGTCTTGTTTTCCTCATGCCAAAAGTGTGCCAGGCAGTATGGGAAAGTGTGAAAAAAAAAAGGACCTGCAACCTGATTTGTCTAAAGTACCAGCAGAGGGGTACATGAGACACCAATAGAATTGTCTGAAGGACATTTAAAAAAGAGAAAAAGGGGCCCAATACTGGACATGCTCCTAAGCTGACCATTCCCATAATAAACAAATATGATGTACAGATCAGAAAATCAGTTGTTCAGCAGAAAAACTCGAGCTTTTGGACTCTACTCATGTGCTGAAGAATAAAGCTCTCAGTGCTTGACCTGGTCCAGACTGCAGTGCTCTTTTTACTGCTGCATGTCTACTTTAAAAGAAAACTTTGACACTTTGAAAGTTATTGAGAAAAAAATCCTTGACAACAAAGATGAAGCGTGAAGGACTCAGACAAGGACCAGATCCAGATGACAACTGGCCCCTGACTGGGTCTGCGGGCCAGTTGTCCTCGGAATCAGTGACGTCACAGGGCGCTTTGCCCAGTTCTCCACATACAGCGTATTTAAAACCCAAGGAATCGGCCGCAAGGGGGCGACAGGGGCCACGACTCCACCGCGGTCGCACCCGACGGAGAAGAAGAGGACCAAACAACCGCCGGGTCACGGAGCCCGCAGCAGCAGTTAGCGCCATGGCGGAGGTGCGCAGCTTGCAGGTGTCGGTGAAACCAGACAGCGGCTCGGACCGCTCGGAATCAGACTCTGACTCCGCCTCGGACCGGGACACCCGCGAGGCCGAACCGATGGAGGTGGAGGAGGGAGAGCTGGAGGCGGAGGACGTCTCCGTGAACCGCTCCCTGAAGGAGCTACTGCCGGTAAGAGCCCGGACCAGGCCCCGCAGGCCGGGGGACTGGCGCCCGCTGCCACCGGGGAGAGGGTCGGGGGGTCTGGGGACCTGAGCTACTGGCTCTCTGCGGGAACTAGTCGGTGTCCAGCGCCGTGAGGGCGAGACTTTAACGGTTAACAGCTTTGGTTCGTTCGGTCACTTGTTGCCGGTTTCACGCGTTGTGTTTGCTGCTGGAAACGAGCCGGAAGTTTCCGTTACTGTCGAACAGAAGCCAGCCGCTGTCCGGTTCTACAGTCAACGTCGGTTCTCACCGAGAACCGCGGAGATTCTTCCGCCGCTGCGCTTCTGCGGGGGCCTTAAGTAGCTAACGGAGCCTACGTCACAGTGACGTTTGGTGTCGTCGGTTGTTGTTTGTGTCGTGATGTAATGACTCGTCAGCCGCTAGACGGCGCCATCGCTTCTTTTCTCTTTCTTTAAAAGCCAGTCAGCGAAGAAAAGTAAGTATTTATTATGTTAATTAGAAGGGATGACTGTTGATAATCAGTAACTTTATTGACATTACAGCCGTTTATGTGTCTGTCCAGTCGAGAATCATGTGAACGTGAATCAATTTCACTAGAAAGAATTACTTTTATAGGACATAAACTCTGGATTTTATTTTGAAAGGTTATAATTTTGTGGAACTAATCATTTTAGGGCAAAAAGTTGACACATTCAATTAGTGCTTGGGCGATATGGAAAAAATCATATATCATGATATGGACTATTTTATATCACAATAACGAATATATATCACGATATACCATAATAAAGTATGTTTTCAGTTATTCTCTGAAAAGTTTGACAAAAATTTCATTGCTTACTTTTCAACTTTATTTTGAAAGGACATTTAGCTGAACTGTCACAAACATACATTTTAGTGCAGCAAAAACAGGTAGGTACAGAGGTACAGTAGCTTTCACATTTTTTAAAAAAAAAGTGCACAACAGTTTCTGAGAGGAAAAACACATTTTTGCACTGAAGTTCAGCTATAAAAAATAAACACAAATTATTTTTCAACTTTCTGAAATCTGTAACCTTGTAGTGCAAAGTTTGCAAACCAATATAAAGTGTCTAAAGTAAACATCAGGGTTGAAGAGAACTCTGTTTAAGGCATTAACCATGAATAAAAGTGCAAATATAAAAGGCTACTTTGTAGAAGTAGATATGATTCTATCAAATTTATCATTGCAGGTTATTTAATTACATATTTGCTGTAATAATTGATAAAATTAGGTCAGAAATGATAGAAGAGAAATGGCACGATACACACTTTTCTATCGTCCCCACGATATATATCGTCATATTGCCCAGCATTACATTCAATTAAAAACCTGCATTTTAATGACATAAAGTTGTGATTATAATCACAGTCAACCCTGAGAGTTTCTCTGATCTTTATCACACTAAAAACAGATCAGATGTCAAAATGTTTTGATTTTGTAAAACTTGGCAGTTTATGACTAAAGTGGTTAGAAAGTATTTAAACTCTTCTGTGGCTGATGTCTCAGGGTGTCTGTCCAGCTCTTCTCATCTGGTCTCCGGTTGTTTTGCAGGACACGAGCCGGCGGTACGAGAACAAGGCGGGAGCCTTCATCACTGGGATCGACGTCAACTCGAAGGTAAAACACAAATGTTCATCTCTTCATTATTCACAGCCGTTTAGGTTCTGTGTTATAACACGAAAGCAACCGGAGCCTGAAGAAACGACTGACGGTAGCAGCTCCTGATTGAACTTCTCTGTGGGCTGCTGTGAGCATCGCTGCAGCCTCAGCCATTAATGAAGCGACAGTGTTGTGTTCAGGACTGATGATGATCTGGTGTCATCTGAGTGAATGGATGCTGCCACCTAGTGGTCAGAGCTGTCATGGCGACATACATCTGAAACCAGATGTTAACATAAACTCCATTAAAGCTCATATAAGCTTTTTTTTTTTCTCGCTGTCTGACATTAAATCAGACTAAACTTTTCCTGTTAAGGCCAGTTGGGATGATCAACGTCATTCATTCATGTCAGAATAATGAGAGAAAGGACTGTTTTTGATTCTCCAGAGTCAGAAGGTGTCCATCAGTATCTGCCATCGTTGTCTCTAAACTGTCTGTCTCGGCTCAGTCGGTTCTGGTTTCCTTCCAGAAGCTTCTCTCAGTAGTATTCTGAGTTCTGGTCCGGTCCTCCAGACAGATCTGGAGGAACTGAGTCACGTTTGGAGGTCTCCTGTTCAGCTCTGACCACAGATGTTCTTCAGGACTGAGATCAGGTCCACTCCAGAACATGGACTCTGTAGTCCTGAAGTCTCTCAGTAACTAATCTGGTGGTGCGTTCAGGGTCGTCGTCCATCTGGAGACCCATTGGTGTCCAAGCTTTAAACTTCCTGGCTGATGTCTGAGATGTTGCTTCAATGTTTCTCCAGAATCTTCTTTACCTCATGATGTCATCTATTCAGTGAAGTCCACCAGTCCCTCCTGCATCTAAACACCCCCACATCATGATGCTTGCCACCCCCGTGCTTCACAGCTGGATGGTGTTCTCAGGTCTTTCTCCTCCAGATGTAACGATGGTCCTCATGTCCAAACAGTTCAGTTTTAGTTCCATCAGACCAGGACGTGTCTCCAGAAATGAAGCTCTTTGTCCCTGTGAGCGTCTACCAAACTGTAATCTGTCTCTGTTCGGTCTCTTCTGGAGTAATGTCTTCTTCCTGGCTGAGTGGTCTTTCAGTCCATTTCTTCCTTGTTGAATCTGTTGTGGGGTTTTTTTTTTGAGTGACAGCTGTAGTCTGTGGCGTTAGCAGATAGCTGCTGTCACTTTAGCTACTTCAGCATTTTTGGTCAACTTGACATCTGGGCTGTGAATGAAGACCTGCTGGAGTTCGGTCATTTTTATCTAAAAGATAACATGACCTTTGTGTTAATTGTCCACGGTGACTGGTTTAAGGTTGGGTAACTGCAGAATGCCATTTGCATCTGCATTTTTGTGAGCCTCTGAAAGCGTAAAATGCAGAGCAGTAGTGTAGTAGTGAGGCTGAGGCTTTATTGAGACCAGTGTGTAACCTGCCGGTTTGCTGTTACGTTACTTCAGCTTTCCTCTCTTGGTGATGTTAAAGGGATGAAAACCTGCTGCAGAACACATCTGCTTCTTGATTCTGACAAACAGACGGACTTGCATGGTCCCTGTGACATCACACAAGCAACTGAACATGGGCAAAGTTACAAAACACACCTACATTTACTCCAAGGTAAGTTTACTTTGTTTATTAGATGATTGATTTAACCACCGTTTAGTAAAAGTAATAATATGATTTAGCAGCAGGGAGGGTGATGAGTTCTCTGTTAGTATTAGCATTAGCTCTGGTCCATAGGTCTGTCCCACACCAGAGCTATGTTAACATCAGACAGTCAAAAGCAGCATTGTATTAATATAATTAATAAAGTGACGTTAACATCACTAGCCTCACCTTATACCTAACAAAATAAATATCCAGGGCCATATATATTTGTAGACAACGAGGCAGGCTAATAGCTGGCTAGCAAGCTCTGGTCCTTAGTGAAGAAGTCATCGACACTATGGTAAATAATATGGACCAGAGCTCGCTAGCCAGCTATCAGTCCTGCCTCGTTGTCTACAAATATATATGGCCCTGGATATTTATTTTGTTAGGTATAAGGTAAGGCTAGCGATGTTAACGTTACTTTATTAATTAGCTCTGGTGTGGGATGGACCTATGGACCAGAGCTAATGCTAACGGAGAACTCATCACCCTCCCTTCTGCTAAATTATATTACTTTTACTAAACGGTGGTTAAATCAATCATCTAATAAACATGGTAAACTTACCTTGGAGTAAATGTAGGTGTGCTTTTGTAACTTTCCCCACGTTCAGTTGTGGACGGACACAATTTAACCCACAGCCTTCAGTTTTCCAGCGTTTGTTTTGGTTTGGGAAAGGGAATAAAAATGACCCCTCCAAACGTTCAAATAGCGAATTAACCACAGTCCTTAACGCAGGAGCAGAAAGTTTGTCTGACCTAGCAACAGTAACTAGGAAGGGGGCGGTGCTTACCGAAAGGTCAATGATCCATACTGTCCGTTAACTCCGCCCACAACTTTACATCATGCTACCAACAACTTTGCAACCATAACAGAAAGTTGTAGAACAGGATCTTTAGCGGAACACAAACTTGAAGGGGTGGAGTCAAGTCTACAGGCTGACTCCGCCCCCCAACAAACCAGCTGCTGTGAGCAGAGCAGTAAAAACGTGGTTGAAAACAGAGCTGTTGTCCTGTATCCCCCCCAACATGTGTCGTTGAATGTCATCAGATCACAGAAGATTGTCCCATCAGATCCAATCAACACTGTTATTGATCAAATTCAACGTCCCACATATTTCTGTATTCCAGAGCAGCTCATCAGTGGACGCAGTGATCATGGGAGGCGTCGTGGACCTCCAGCTGTGTCTGTCTGCAGGAGGCGATCGAGCGAGCCAGACGCTTTCACTTCCACTGTGAGGAGAACATCACTCAGAGGAACGTCTTCCTGGACAAAGACTTGATGAAGAAAGGTGACGGCCGCCTCTCATTGTCAGGTGGTCACGGAGACCAGATGGTGTTTGTTAATACTCTCATCTTCTTCTTCTGTGGTGCCCAGCCATCCCCAGTCTGCGTCTGGAGGCCATCTACGTGACCGGCGTGGACGACATGAGCACGCAGGACGTCTTCGGGTACTTTAAGGAGTACCCTCCAGCGCACATCGAGTGGATCGACGACACATCCTGTGAGTTCACGCAAAAACAACAACAAAAAAAAAACACAACAATTCAGGACTGACAACAGTTCAAGGAGCCTTTATTTTTTTATATCAGTAAGTAATGCAGCTTATTTAAGTTGATGTGAGATATCAAATAAGTTTTTGATTTTGTTCATAGTATTGATGTAATGATCTTAGTTATATCTGTGTTATCGGTATCGGCCTTTAGGAGCTGAGAGTTATCATTTATCAGTATCGGTTAAAAAAAAACAGTTATCGTACATCCCTAACATCATGTCATAAATGCTGTGATGTTAGCTACAGGTTTAGCATTTAGCATGATCAACTTTAGCTATATCTTTAACTACAGTTCAAGATGTAGCTAAAGTTGATCATCAACACTAGGTTAGCTATGATGAAACTAATGACACCACATTAGCATTACCATGCTAAGGCTCATGATATAATGTAGCTTTAATGCTAAGGCTCATGATATAATGTAGCTTTATTATTGCTAAGGCTCATGATATAATGTAGCGTTAATGCTAAGGCTCATGATACAACATGAGCATTACCATGCTAAGGTTTGTGATGTGTTAGCGTTAGCATATTACATCTCCTGATATTATAATAGCTTTAACATGCTACATCCCCTGATATAATGTTAACTTTGGCATGCTACATCTTCTGATGTAATGTTAGCTCTGGCATTCTATATCTACTGCTACAATGTTAGCCTGGCACGTTACATCTACTGCTACAGTGTTAGCTTTGGCATGCTACATCTCCTGATTTAATGTTAGCTTTGGCAGGCTAAATCTACTGCTACAATGTTAGCCCTGGCACGTTACATCTATTGCTACAATGTTAGCTTTGGCATGCTACGTCTCCTGATATAATGTTAGCTTTGGCAGGCTAAATCTACTGCTACAATGTTAGCTTTGGCAAGCTACATTTCCTGCTATAATATTAGCTTTGGCACGCTACATCTCCTGCTACACTGTTAGTTTTAGTATGCTACATCTTCTGCTACAATGTTAGCTTTAGCATACTACATCTCCTGTTACAATGTTAGCTTAGGCATGCTACATCTGCTCCTACAATATTGGTAAAATTCATATTCAGAAAACTTTATCCAGTTTAGATAGTTGAAGCTCATCTTTTGATGTTAGCGTTAGAATGCTAAATCTCATGATTCAACGTAGACGATGGTCACTTCAGGTTAGTTTTTAATGTTAGTTTTTTTAGTTTTATTCATTAGTTACCATGGTTACGTTAAGATTAAACTTTCAGAGGAAGCATGAACTCAGTGAAATCTTGAATTCAATGTCGGGTGATCTTCGTGGTCGTCTCCTAGGTAACGTGGTCTGGCTGGACGACGACACATCCATCCGAGCTCTCATCAACAGCAGCAGGATGCCCGACTTAGATCCCGTCACCACGGAGACCAGCGATGCGTCTGGCGAGCAGAGCAAAGGTCAGAAACGCCGTTATTCTAACTCCTCGCAGCTGCAGTGCAGTCTGGGTAAACTGACCCATTTGAACGCCAGCAGCTCATCGGGGCCGAGGGTCTGACGAGGATGAAGAAGAGGAAGAGGGCGAGGTGGACGAGGAGGAGGAGGAGACAGCAGCGAAGAAGAGCAGCGACGGGGAGGCGGAGCAGCAGGAGAAGACAGACGACAGTCAGGTTAGAACGGCGTTCCCGCCCACCAGACGAAACGACGGCGCTCAGTCATCCGTGACTCAGCAGGTGTGTGTGTCTCCGTCAGGTGGGCGACCTGCCGCGGGCCGAGAGAGAGTCTCTGCTGAGGAACGACCTTCGACCCGCCATCAAACCCTTCAAAGGAAACAAGCTGCTACTGCGCTTCGCTACGCAAGGTGACGACGCACACACGAACACGCAAACAACAACAACAACACGTTAGCCCCCTTAAAGCCCGTGTATACTCACGGCAATGTGTCGCCGTCAGCTTGTCGCAGAGATGCCGCAGACACTTTTGATTTATACTTGCGCTGGTCTCCGCTATGTTATTCCAAGCCACAACGCAAGAGCGACAATCACGAAACTAGCTAAACTTACTAAACTTATCTCTTGCGTTTTTCCACTTCCTTCACCGTCTCGGCCGTATCCAGACCCACATTCATCGCTATCTCCCTCCATGAATTACTAGAATATGTGCTGTCTTTGTAGTGTGGAGAACCAGAATCGTACAGATGTGGGTACTTCCTCATTTCTTCAATGATGGGCTCTTTTCTATGCGGATGTAGAATTGACCAATCAGAGGCCTCCTTTCTCTCCTCTCTGCGACACTGTCTGCGTCGACCTACAATTTTGGGGAGGTGCACCGGAGTGTCTGCGTAGGTGACGCAGATGACCTGACGTTATAAATCAGTTATAAATTATTGAGTATAAATCAGGCTTTACACCCTAACCCCTAACCGCAGAGATCAGAAACCACAGTCGTTAGTAATAAGATGATCATTAGTGATGAGATGATCATTGAGATGAGAATGATCATTAGTGATGAGATGATCATTAGTGATGAGATCATTAGAGATGAGCCGATCATTAGAGATGAGCCGATCATTAGTGAGAGCCATCATTAGAGAGCCGATCATTAGTGATGAGGTAATCAGATAAACAGACTTCTCTGTAGTGTTCAGGTATGTGTGTTAACACAATGCCAACAGGAAAGAAAACCAACAACTGTCCCGGAGACACGACTGCTGCTGTAGATTTATCTGAAGGGGCTATAAAACCACTTTCAAACATCTTGGATTTCTAGATGAGTCAGAATAATTAATAAAAGTAAAAATATTCCCAAGTGAAAACCAAGATCTTCACAGCAGAGCACGAAAGCCTCTGAGTCTAAAAGAACGTGGAAACACGAATTGAGGTTCACTAAACAGCATCTGAACAAACCATCAGACGTCTGGAACAACCAACCTCCTCTGGACAGAAGAGACCAGAACCATGTCCGGAGGAGACCAGAACCATGTCCGGAGGAGACCAGAACCATGTCCGGAGGAGACCAGAACCATGTCCGGAGGAGACCAGAACCATGTCCGGAGGAGACCAGAACCATGTCCGGAGGAGACCAGAACCATGTCTGGAGGAGACCAGAACCATGTCCGGAGGAGACCAGCAGGAACACCTCAACAGTGCTGTCGAGCACGGTGGTGGAGGGATGGTGGTTGGGGGTTGACCTGGACTGCTTCTAGTCATTGACTGGACCATTGAGGCTCCTTGAGTTTCTCCACATGTTCTCTATCAGTTGAGGTTTTTGTTTGCCCTTTGTTCCAGAAGCAGCAGTGATGCAGCTTTGTTCTCCTGCTTTTTTTGTGTGCAGATGATAGGAAAGAGCCCGGCGCTGCCAGACGCAGCAGGTACTACATGAAGTACGGGAACCCCAACTACGGCGGCATGAAGGGGATCCTCAGCAACTCCTGGTGAGACTCCAGCAGCTTCGCTGCAACACCTCCACTGATGAAGATGACCAGAGGTTTAACTACGGTAGTGGAGCTGGTTGTTTCTGGTTGGTAGGAATTCCAGATGGAGACCAAAGGGAACCGTCTATAGCAGCAGTGGCTCAGGCTCTACCAAACTCACACTGAAGAACCTCTGAACGTTCACCCGACTCGTCTTCCTGCTCTAAAGACATTTAGCTCATCAGTTTATAAGCTGTCTGAACTGTTGGCTACCAACCACTAGAGGCTGCAGTTCCTCTACCGACCACTAGAGGCTGCAGTTCCTCTACCGACCACTAGAGGCTGCAGTTCCTCTACCGACAACTAGAGGCTCCGGTTCCTTCTACCGACCACTAGGGGCTCCGGTTCTTTTCTACCGACCACTAGGGGCTCCGGTTCTTTCTACCGACCACTAGGGGCTCTGGTTCCTTCTACCGACCACTAGGGGCTGCGGTTCCTCTACTACCGACCACTAGGGGCTGCGGTTCCTCTACCGACCATCGGGGGCTGCGGTTCCTCTACTACGACCGACCATCGGGGCTGCAGTTTCCTTCTACCGACCATCGGGGCCGCGGTTCCTTCTACCGACCATCGGGGGCCGCGGTTCCTTTACCGACCACTAGGGGCTCCGGTTCCTTTACCGACCACTAGGGGCTCCGGTTCCTTTACCGACCACTAGGGGCTCCGGTTCCTTTCTACCTACCGACCACTAGGGGCTGCGGTTCCTCTACCGACCACTAGGGGCTGCGGTTCCTCTACCGACCATCAGGGGCTGCGGTTCCTCTACCTACCGACCATCGGGGCTGCGGTTCCTCTACCGACCATCGGGGGCTGCGGTTCCTCTACCGACCATCGGGGGCTGCGGTTCCTCTACCGACCATCGGGGGCTGCGGTTCCTTCTACCGACCATCGGGGGCTGTGGGCGGTTCCTCTACCGACCACTAGGGGCTGTGGTTCCTCTAACCGACCACTAGGGGCTGCGGTTCTTTCTACCGACCATTAGGGGCTGCGGTTCCTCCACAGACCACTAGGGGCTGCGCTTCCTCTACAGACCACTAGGGGCTGCGGTTCCTCTCTACCGACCACTAGGGGCTGCGGTTCCTCTGCCGATCACTAGGGGCTGCGGTTCCTCTACAGACCACTAGGGGCTGCGGTTCCTCTACAGACCACTAGGGGCTGCGGTTCCTTCTACCGACCACTAGGGGCTCCGGTTCCTTCTACCGACCACTAGGGGCTGCGGTTCCTTCTACCGACCACCAGGGGCTGCGGTTCCTTCTACCGACCACCAGGGGCTGCGGTTCCTCTACCGACCACCAGGGGCTGCGGTTCCTCTACTACCGACCACCAGGGGCTGCGGTTCCTCTACCTAACCGACCACAGGGGCTGCGGTTCCTTCTACTGACCACTAGGAGCTGCGGTTCCTCTACCGACCACCAGGGGCTGCGGTTCCTCTACCGACCACCAGGGGCTGCGGTTCCTCTACCGATCACCAGGGGCTGCGGTTCCTCTACTGATCACCAGGGGCTGCGGTTCCTTCTACTGACCACTAGGAGCTGCGGTTCCTTCTACCGACCACCAGGGGCTGCGGTTCCTCTACCAACCACTAGGGCTCCGTCCATCAACTTGCTGTTTCTCCACCTGGAAACTGGCCTTTGGAAGCCAGTATTTCGTATTTCTAGAGTTGATGGAAATGACCTGGTGACCCAGGTGCAGAGGTAAATGTGCTGGGATGACATCAGATCAGCTCCAGCAGGAAGGTATTGGTCATCGATGCCCAGCTCCTTCAGTGTCGGGCTAACTGAGCGAAGGCGCGAATGTTCCATCCATCGCTTGGAAACAGACTCTCCAGACGCTCATCCTGACTTTTGATCTTCTCTGTCTGTTTTCAGGAAGAGGAGATACCACAACCGGCGCATCCAGCGGGACGTCATCAAGAGCAAGAAGCCTCTGATCGGACAGCATGGGACACACGCCCCCCTACACTCACCAGCACTCCGGTAAAGGCCCAGCCAGGAAGCAGTGGGGGTGGAGGGGAGGTCTGCTGGGAGCAGCGAGGACCTGAGGTCAGAATGTGCTGAGGTGTGTCATTAGACTTCCGTCTGCTTCGTCCTCCACAGCTGACCTGGTCAACCTGCCCGAGGAGCCCATCAAAGAGGAGGAGGAAGAGGAGGTGGAGGAGGAAGACAACGGCGATGAGAACATGGAGGAGGACGACAGGGTGGTGGAGTACAGGGAGAAGGCCGGAGGCTTGCGCTCGCAGGGGGCGGGACTCCGCGGCCGGGCGGAGCGGTCCCCATCTCCGTGGTCGGAGTCGGACGAGAGATGGACTACGACCTGGAGCTGAAGATGATCTCCACGCCGTCGCCCAAGAAGAGCAAGAAGATGACGATGTACGCCGACGAGTTGGAGACTCGCCTGAAGAGCATCCGGTCAGTCACGAACCGCCTCGCACTTACCCGCCCACACCACACCTGGTCATGTGACCGCTGGTCCAGACACGGCTTTACTTTGAAAAACGACTGAGATCAGTTCTCGCTGGTGTAGCATCCTTCCTTTAAAGGGGATTGATCTGATGGTCTTCAGTCGTTTCCATAGAGGCTAGTTTGGTTTTATGGCGCTAGTGGCCTTAATGTGCAGTGAGGAGGGACAGGAAGGCAAAGAGGGTGGGGGGGGGGGGGGGGGCTGTCAGGTTGGAAGTCGAACCTGCAACCTGCAGGAGGACTGAGGCCACCTGCTGAAACCCCTGAACAGATGGAGATCTTCTCTGAGAAGTTGAGTCATCCTGCACTCAGCAGAGCTGATGTAGACAGGTGGGCGGAGCCTGAACATGTCACTGGAGCTGACCAGTCAGCAGTGGGAGGAGCTTCCCAATATTAATTTTCATAGATCGGTACGGAGACACTAACAAGTCTGTAAAATCCCTTAATTTACTGGTTTCTGCTCTAATTTACCTCAAACTGTCATCTGAAATAACATTAATTTTATTACCTAAAGTCATAATTTTATGACAAAAAGGCACAAAAAAGATGCGGGTAATATTTAAAAGTTTTGAGTTTGCAAAATTTGTGATATCAGGACAGAATGGAAAAAAGTGTAAAAGATAAGAATCTGAACATTAGTAAAGTAAATAGTAGTTATCAGAATATATATATATATATATATATATATATATATATAATTATAAAATACAGTGTGACATTCTGATCATTTTAGTGACTGGACCCTTTTCTCTGCTCGATCTTGCTGAAGTAACTTCCTTTATGTTGAAACTGAATGACTCGGCCAGAAAATATCGTTCAGGCTTCGGTTTTATTAGTTTGTACGGATCATCTCAACAGGTCTGGAGGTCTGGTCAGGGTCTGGTTGGAGGTCTAGACAGGTTGGTGCTGCGTCTCCTCCTCCAGGAAATAGTCCGCTTAAACGTAGCTTAAAAAAAGCCGCGTGAGAACATTGCCCCAGTGAAGCACGGTGGAGGGAGCATCATGGTTTAGACTTCAGAGCTGCTGAATTAATCAGTCACATTTCATTAAAGTTGGACTTCCCCGCCTGTCCAGAGAACACAAGTCACATGATGGAGCTTCTGCTCTCCTATTGGTTGATGTTCTAATCCTTCTAGCTTTACTGACAGGGACCGGATCGGTACGTCGGGGTCCGAGGTCGGGTCCAAGTCCTCTTCGCCCACCAAAGTGACAGATGTCCGGCAGCTGCTGGAGGAGAAGCGACAGGGACTGTCGCAGCACAGAGAGCCCCCTCCGGTGGCCGTCAGTGGGAAGACAGGTGAGTCTCTGTTCGCTCCCGTCTGCTGTTCTGGCGTCTCCGTCCTCTGACTGTCACGGTGTCTGCAGACGTCCGGCGGCGGCTCGGGAAAAGACGATACTCTCCAGACCGGCGGCGCTCACCGTCGCCCCCCGGCTCCCCCCGGGACACGCCTCCAACCAGAGAGCCAGTCAGAGACGTGCATCGCAGACTGGGCGTTGCCAGTCAGGACAGCAGAGGGTCTCAGTCCAACTCCTCCAAAGACAGAAAGACCGGTAGGCCTCCCAAACCCCCCCCCATCCGGCAGAAACACCTCACACCCACCGGGTTACAAGTTTTTATCACCCGTTTGAATTTTACTACAAAAATCTGTGATTTTAGTCCTGATGTTTTCAAAAAGTTGAGGTTTGTATTTGAGCTACAAGAAGTCACAAAATTTTGCTAAATTCATAATTTCACATTTATATTCAGAAAAAATAAATAAAAGTTCCAATATTACAGTGATCCCTTATTTTTTGCGGTTAATGGGGACCGGCACCCTCCTGCGAAAATCAAAATCCGTGAACTGGAGCCAGGAGCCCCCGCGAGCATAAATAATTTGTCTAAAATATGTTTAAAAACCCCCTAAAAAGTAGCGAGTTACTGCAGCGAAACAAGACAAAGGCTCAACTGTGGTCTTTCTGTTTTCTTCACAGCCTCTGGTCTCTGAACCGTAGTAAAGAAACCGCTGCTATTGTGCTATTTTTGGCTCGTAATTAGCGGCTAACGCTAACAACAACAAAAGAAAAAGTCCGGTTTTCTCTGCATGGAACGAGCACTTTATTCTGGCACTGCAGGAACTTGTAACATCACACAGGTTGTATTGTTGGGCACCATTACCCATAAGGCCACACCATTACCCATAAGGCCACCTTCTTAAAGGGGCCAGGCTGGCTCACAACATTTCTTCTCTGTGAGAGAACGCGCACAACATCCTGTGATGTTTCCGCAATTTTTTTCTTGATTTTTTTTTTATTATATATATATTTCTGAGAAATCCGCGAGTTATTCGCGGAACTTAAAGCGCGAATTGGCGAGGGACCACTGTATTGTTTTTTATTGCTTGTTATTTTATCAGAAACATTTGTGATTTTGGGACAAAAACTCTCCTGGTACAGAACCAGACTGAAGTCTGGGTTTGTCTCCACCTGCAGGCGGTTTGTGGAGCAGACTCGGCGCGGCGGCGGCGACGGTGACGGCAGCTCCGGACGTCACGACCACAGACCCGGCAGCCGCCCGGCGGGGCTCTTCTCCTCCTCCACCTCTTCAACGGGACGGAAGGATGGCAGCAGGAGGAGTCGAGACGGGGAGGAGGGGGAGGGGGAGGAGGAGGAGGAGGAAGATGACTCCACGCTGCAGAGGATGTGGGGCGCCATGATCAAACAGAAGCAGGAGCGTCTGTCCCACAAGATGAAGAAGAGTCGGCTGGACAACCTGCCGTCGCTGCAGATCGAGATCAGCCGCGACAGCAGCGAAGACTCCGACGTCTGAAAGCGAACCCGCCGGGAGGAGACGAGTTTGAGTTTGAACTTTCCTGGGAGCAGACTGCAGACCTGGGGCCGACCCGGGTGGAGGGACGATGGACCGACCGCTGAAACCCGCTCCTCCTCCGGCTCCGCGTCGTCATCACCGATCATTCCTCCGTTACCGTGGAGACGCTGGGCTGTGAGGTGGAGCGCCTCCTCCTGGTGGTCAACACGTCTGTTATCTGACTAGTCTGCAGGGACTCCCCGGGCGTAGACCATCACCCCGGGAGCAGGAACCGGCGCTGAGCCACCGGACTGGGGCGTGGTGGCGCTGGTGACTTCCTGTCTGATGGATTTGTGGTGTCCTTCCGTGTTTTTTTGTAAATGATCTCCTGTGACAGACTTGATTGCGGTTCTGGAGATGTGATCTGTGTTTCCATTGTCATTTTTCTTGAACAGTCGTTGTGGGTCCACCGCTGCTCGTGAGCTCAGATCCTGATTAAAATCCTTTTCTCTGTCATTTGTCTCAAATACGACTCTGGTGTTCAGCAGAAATGATCCTCTGGACCCGTTGGGTCCAACCCAGATGCTCCGTTGTTTGTTCCTCCTGTTTCTGTCAGAACTTCCAGCTTTTCTCCACCTGCACTTTTAGAAGAAAACAGTAAAACAACTGGACTCGTTGTGATTGGCTTCAGCTCTCGATAATGATTCGTTATACTACTGTATTCATGACGTATGTGGAAAAAAAAACGACACAAAAAAAAAACCGCCCCACTTAGGGTCTCCCTGTTGTCCACCGAGGACTGAACGGACCACGACACAGAACGTTCTCAACAGTTAACGTTGGAACTTCACTGTTGTGTCTAATCAGAGAAGTTTAACATAAAACTATGACTGTTGAAAACTCAAAACTTTTATCAATTATAGAACTATGAATTCTGACTGTTTTATGAAGAAAAAGCACATTTTTGTTGTGAAGGGATTTCTGTCAGCCTTGAAATCCAGATGTGGCGCTGGTAAATCTGAATCCAGATGCGGTGCTGGTAAATCTGAATCCAGACGCGACGCTGATAAATCTAAACGTGGCACTGGTAAATCTGAATCCAGATGTGGCGCAGGTAAATCTAAACGTGGCACTGGTAAATCTGAATCCAGACGCGACGCAGGTAAATCTGAACACGGTGCTGGTAAATCTGAATCCAGACGCAACGCTGGTAAATCTAAATCCAGATGTGGTGCTGGTAAATCTAAATGTGGCGCTGATAAATCTAAACGTGGCACTGGTAAATCTGAATCCAGACGCGACGCTGATAAATCTAAACGCGGTACTGATAAATCTGAATCCAGATGCGGCGCAGGTAAATCTAAACACGGTGCTGGTAAATCTGAATCCAGCTGTGGCGCAGGTAAATCTGAACACGGTGCTGGTAAATCTAAATCCAGATGCGGCGCAGGTAAATCTGAACACGGTGCTGGTAAATCTGAATCCAGATGCGGCGCAGGTAAATCTAAACACGGTGCTGGTAAATCTGAATCCAGATGCGGCGCAGGTAAATCTGAACATGGTGCTGGTAAATCTGAATCCAGACGCGACGCTGGTAAATCTAAATCCAGACGCGGTGCTGCTAAATCTGAATCCAGACGCAACGCTGGTAAATCTAAACGTGGCACTGGCAAATCTGAATCCAGACGCGACGCTGGTAAATCTAAACGCGGCACTGGTAAATCTAAATCCAGATGCGGCGCAGGTAAATCTAAACGTGGCACTGGTAAATATAAATCCAGATGCGGCGCAGGTAAATCTAAACGTGGCACTGGTAAATATAAATCCAGATGCGGCGCAGGTAAATCTAAACGTGGCACTGGTAAATATAAATCCAGATGCGGCGCAGGTAAATCTAAACGTGGCACTGGTAAATATAAATCCAGACGCGGTGCTGGTAAATCTGAATCCAGATGCGGCGCAGGTAAATCTAAACACGGTGCTGGTAAATCTGAATCCAGACGCGACGCTGGTAAATCTAAATCCAGACGCGGTGCTGCTAAATCTGAATCCAGACGCGACGCTGGTAAATCTGAACATGGTGCTGGTAAATCTGAATCCAGACGCGGTGCTGGTAAATCTGAATCCAGATGCGGCGGTGGTAAATCTAAACCACAGCGCTGGTAAATCTAAATCCAGACACGGGGCTGGTAAATCTAAATGCGGCGCTGGTAAATCTGAATCCAGATGCGGCGGTGGTAAATCTAAATCCAGACACGGTGCTGGTAAATCTAAATCCAGACACGGTGCTGGTAAATCTGAATCCAGATGCGGCGGTGGTAAATCTAAATCCAGACACGGTGCTGGTAAATCTGAATCCAGATGCGGCGGTGGTAAATCTAAATCCAGACACGGTGCTGGTAAATCTGAATCCAGATGCGGCGGTGGTAAATCTAAATCCAGACGCGGCGCTGGTAAATCTAAATCCAGACACGGTGCTGGTAAATCTAAATCCAGACGCGGCGCTGGTAAATCTAAATCCAGACACGGTGCTGGTAAATCTGAATCCAGATGCGGCGGTGGTAAATCTAAATCCAGATGTGGTGCTGCTAAATCTAAATGTGGCGCTGGTATATCTAAATGCGGCGCTGATAAATCTAAATCCAAATGCGGCGCTGGCAAATCTAAACACAGCGCTGGTAAATCTAAATTCAGACACGATGCTGGTAAATCTAAATCCAGATGCGGCGCTGATAAATCTAAATCCAGATGCGGCGCTGGCAAATCTAAACACAGCGCTGGTAAATCTAAATTCAGACACGATGCTGGTAAATCTAAATGTGGCGCTGGTAAATCTAAATGCAGCGCTGGTGAATCTGAATCCAGAGGTGGTGCTGGTAAATCTAAACCTAGATGCAGCGCTGGTAAATCTGAATCCAGATGCAGCGCTGGTAAATCTAAATCCAGATGCGGTGCTGGTAAATGTAAATGCAGCGCTGGTAAATCTGAATCCAGATGCAGCGCTGGTAAATCTAAACGTGGCACTGGTAAATCTAAATCCAGATGCGGCCCTGGTAAATCTGAATTCAGACGTGGCGCTGGTAAATCTAAATCCAGATGCGGCGCTGGTAAATCTGAATCCAGACGTGGCGCTGGTAAATCTGAATCCAGACGTGGCGCTGGTAAATCTGAATCCAGACGTGGCGCTGGTAAATCTGAATCCAGAGTGGTGCTGGTAAATCTGAATCCAGATGCAGCGCTGGTAAATCTAAATGCAGATGTGATGCTGGTTAAATCTGAATCCGGATGTGGTGCTGGTGAATCTAAACGCAGCGTTGGTAATTCTTAATCCAGATGTGTCGCTGGTAAATCCAGAGGCAGGGCTGGTTCCGACTACCAGAGGCTGCAGTTCCTCTACCGACTAACAGAGGCTGCAGTCCCTCTACTGACCACTAGTGGCTGCAGTTCCTCTTCCGACCACTAGTGGCTGCAGTTCCTCTACCGACCACTAGAGGCTACAGTTCTTCTACCGACCACCAGAGGCTGCAGTCCCTCTACCGACCACTAGAGGCTGCAGTCCCTCTACCGACCACCAGAGGCTGCAGTTCCTCTACCGACCACCGGAGGCTGCAGTTCCTCTACCGACCACCGGAGGCTGCAGTTCCTCTACCGACCACCGGAGGCAGCAGTTCCTCTACCGACCACCAGAGGCTACAGTTCCTCTACCGACCACCAGAGGCAGCAGTTCCTCTACCGACCACTAGAGGCTACAGTTCTTCTACCGACCACCAGAGGCTGCAGTCCCTCTACCGACCACTAGAGGCTGCAGTCCCTCTACCGACCACCAGAGGCTGCAGTTCCTCTACCGACCACCGGAGGCTGCAGTTCCTCTACCGACCACCGGAGGCTGCAGTTCCTCTACCGACCACCGGAGGCAGCAGTTCCTCTACCGACCACCAGAGGCTACAGTTCTTCTACCGACCACCAGAGGCTGCAGTCCCTCTACCGACCACTAGAGGCTGCAGTCCCTCTACCGACCACCAGAGGCTGCAGTTCCTCTACCAACCACCAGAGGCTGCAGTTCCTCTTCCGACTACTAGTGGCTGCAGTTCCTCTACCGACCACTAGTGGCTGCAGTTCCTCTACCGACTACCAGAGGCTGCAGTTCCTCTACCGACTAACAGAGGCTGCAGTCCCTCTACTGACCACTAGTGGCTGCAGTTCCTCTTCCGACCACTAGTGGCTGCAGTTCCTCTACCGACCACTAGTGGCTGCAGTTCCTCTACCGACCACTAGAGGCTACAGTTCTTCTACCGACCACCAGAGGCTGCAGTCCCTCTACCGACCACCAGAGGCTACAGTTCCTCTACCGACCACCAGAGGCAGCAGTTCCTCTACCGACCACCAGAGGCTGCAGTTCCTCTACCGACCACCAGAGGCTACAGTTCTTTCTACCGACCACCAGAGGCTGCAGTCCCTCTACCGACCACCAGAGGCTGCAGTCCCTCTACCGACCACTAGAGGCTGCAGTTCCTCTACCGACCACTAGTGGCTGCAGTTCCTCTACCGACCACTAGTGGCTGCAGTTTCTCTACCGACTACTACCAGAGGCTGCAGTTCCTCTACTGACTAACAGAGGCTGCAGTCCCTCTACTGACCACTAGTGGCTGCAGTTCCTCTTCCGACCACTAGTGGCTGCAGTTCCTCTACCGACCACTAGAGGCTACAGTTCTTCTACCGAACACCAGAGGCTGCAGTTCCTCTACCGACCACCAGAGGCTGCAGTCCCTCTACCGACCACCAGAGGCTGCAGTCCCTCTACCGACCACCGGAGGCTGCAGTTCCTCTACCGACCACCGGAGGCTGCAGTTCCTCTACCGACCACCAGAGGCTACAGTTCTTCTACCGACCACCACACCAGGGCTGCAGTTCCTCTACCGACCACCAGAGGCTGCAGTTCCTCTACCGACCACCAGAGGCCGCAGTTCCTCTACCGACCACCAGAGGCCGCAGTTCCTCTACCGACCACCAGAGGCCGCAGTTCCTCTACCGACCACCAGAGGCTGCAGTTCTCTACTAACCGACCACCAGAGGCTACAGTTCCTCTACCGACCACCAGAGGCCGCAGTTCCTCTACCGACCACCAGAGGCCGCAGTTCCTCTACCGTCTACCAGAGGCCGCAGTTCCTCTACCGACCACTAGAGGCTGCAGTTCCTCTACCGACCACCAGGTTTTTGCTCCAGCAGCAGAAACAAACATATTTACAAAAAAAAAAACAGATTTCACATCCATGACAACTGTAGAGGGATTTTTTTTGTACTACATCAGATACATTTATTTGAAACCACAAGTTTATGTGTCATTGGGGGCGTGGTCTTTTGACTGATGGCTACTTGTCATTACTTTAGCTGCAGCTTAGCACCATTTTCACCTCTGAACTGTAAAAAAAGAGACCTAACAGAGCCTTGTCAGAATATCTTAATGCAGTTTGGCTTGTTGTGTTGTTGCCTGTACTGAGAACAGTGGGACCGGTTCTGGGTTGGTCTGGAAGGGTCCAGAGGTGAAGCAGAGCAGCCTGAAGCAGATGTCTTCACTACCGTTTGAAGACTGGCTTGGCCAACCAGCAGGCGACCGTCAGGGACCAGGAGCAGGGAACTGAGCGACGGTGGGTCCTGAACATCAGTCAGGAACATCTGGTTATCACATGTTAACACGTTGATGGATGGAACTTCTTCTTGTTTGGAGTTTTTCTTGTTTGGTTCAGGACTTTGGTTCTCTGATTTTAGATTTTTAATCTCAACATACTCCTAGCTGAACTGACGCCAGACTGCCAGGTGTGGTTGGACACAGATCCTGGAGGAGATGATTCCTGAACTTTGGAACTTCACTGAATCTCCTCCAAGCGTCTCCAACAGACCAAACCTCAGAAAAGAGTTTAGATCTATGAAATGAACATGGAGTCCCGCACATCCTCGCGTTAATTTAACTGTTAGTACATCTGAACGAGGAAAATGACGTGCGGAACTTTTTGTGCGTCCGTGAGCTGAGAACATGAAGTGTTTTGAGTGTAACCGTCAGTTATGTAAGCTGACGTCAACGCCGCTCCATGATCATTAGTCCCTTTGCGTGACGGCTATTCAATTCGACCAATCGAGCTCCTCCATCCAGGAGAAGCCCCTCCCTGAAACCAGCCAATGGGATCAACCCAACGTAGCAGTCCATATAAAACTAGAAGTCACGTGACGCCCCCGTCCTTGTAGCCGCGGTCGCCATTTTCTGCTCCGTCGTGTCGCGCAGACGGAGGTCGACAACCGGAGAAAAGAGAGAAAAAGACCCGAACCCCGGCGCCGCCCGTCCCCGGCAGAGGGACCAACGGTCGGCCGTACAAGTTCACGGACTGCTTGCCGCCCCGGCGGACATGCCGTCGGCCCGGCTGTTGTAGATCGCGGCCGGCTCAAAGATGGAGGAGGCGCGCGAGGACGCGCGGCGGGAGTACCAGTCTTCTCTGGAGGACCTGACGTTCAACAGCAAGCCGCACATCAACATGCTCACCATCCTGGCCGAGGAGAACATCCAGTTCGCCAAGGATATCGTCGCAATTATCGAAGCACAAATAAGCAAGGTTTTTATGATAATAGAATATATTTCCACATTTCGGTTTCGTACATTCTGGAAGTTTGTGTATTCGGCTGTCAGGCTCAACATGGCGGCCGCCGCCGCCGCGTCAGCTCCATGTGGCTGCTGTCCTGCTCCGACGGCGCTCACCTCCCTGCTCGATCAGCTCGGTTCGGTCGGAGACCGACGGAGGTGGAGGTTCAGTGCTTGATGTGGTCCGGTCTCAACGGAGGTTAGGCGGTGGTTTTACGACGGTTGGAGACGGATGAGTCCACCGGGAACCGACTGACTAACAGCTGCGTTCATGGACGTTAACGCGCAGAAACGTGACTTTATTTGAAAACGAAAGGCAGAAAACGAGTTTAAACGACCACCACAGAGACCCAGGAAGATAAAACCGATCAGGATGAAACTAGTCGGGACAACTTCAGCTCAGTTCTGCTCTCCTGAGGCAAAAAAAAAAAAAAAAACCTTCAGTGACATGTTTTATGTGACATAGAAGTCCAAGTCGACTCTAAAACGGTGTGATTCAGAGATGTTTTTAGGTCGGATAACAACTGGCAGGACTTTTATTCGTAAATGGAGATAGATGACAGATGAGTAGAAACTGACACGTGAGGCTCCTGGAGCTTTAAAAACCACCACAGAGACCCGGAAGTGAAATAGAGGCTCTCTAAGGCTACATAGAAGAGTTGAAGTAGTTTTCTTATTTCTGATGAGTCAGGAAGAGATGCCAAATTAAAACAAGTTGGGTCTCTTTAAACCTGTAGGGACGGGTTTCTGGTGTTGAGTTAAAAGTTAAGTTAAAATCAAGTTAAAAATCAACCTTAAAATGGTCGAGTTCATAGATGGAACAAAGCGACTGGGACTGAATCCAGTTTATGGTTCACTGTTTGGACATTATTGAGACGAATATGACGTATTAAAGTCCAGGTCAGAGGGGGCTCACTGTTGTGATCTGGGTCAGAAATGGTTACACGTTTGTGTTTTAGCTTTATTTGTACATGGAGGAAGAAGACGTGAGGTGGCTGGAGTTTTAAATGAGTTTTTAAATGACCTCTAGAACCCAGATGTGATGCTGTTGGACTCTTGGTTCAAGGAAAGTCAGTTTTTTTTTGTGTGTATTTGTCAAACAAAAAGAATGAATGTTTTTCTAATGATTCAGTAACAAGAGACCAAAATAAAAAGTTCTATGAACCTCAAGAGAGACGTTTATTGGAAGTAAAAAAATGACCCTTAAAATGGTCTGATTTATAGATTAGACGTTCATTGAACGTAAACATGTGAGTTTGAAGACATCAGATGTCGTTCATAACAGCTGCGGTCTGATTTTGACCAGATGGATTACGAGAACCCACGCTGAAGGAAGTTCAACAGCTGGTTGGACTGGAGGTCGGCTGGTGGCGTTTTTTTTTTTTTTTTTTATCTGATAGATTTGGGTGGAGCTAGTTCGTGTCTTCTGATTGGTTGAGTCCTCCTAGACCCGCCCCCTTCCTGCAGCTCCTTACACCCCAGAACCAGAACAGGACCGATCCTCTGCTGACGTGAACTCAAGGCTCACGGCAGGTGTTGGATCGTCAATCACCCCGATGTCATTGACGAATCAGAAAATGGAGAATGACTAATCAAGCATGTGTTTAATTAACAAGAGAGTTGATGAAATAGACCTGTCTGTCTGCTCTAGAAGATCTAGATCTAGAAGCAGTAATGAAGGTGATACGCATTGTTTCCCTTCAGGGGATGAACAGTTTCACCAACTTGAAGACTCTGTAGATGTTGAACAGCTGCCTGGTTCCAGAGCCTCGTGGATGGAGACTCGGCTCCTCTGAACGTTGGAGAGATCAGTTAGAGGAAGGACTGGTTGGACTGGTTTGAGTTTGTTGAGGAGCTGCTGTGGAGGAAGGGAGAGATGTAGAGGTAATGTTGTCCTTGAATGTGTGCTGGAGCTCAGAGTTTCAGTCTGGAAGATCAGAATGAACCATAGGGCCAGGATGGGCCCGGGGTAGGACCAGGTAGGGACCGGGGTGGGACCAGGTAGGGACTGGGGTGGGACCAGGTAGGGACCGGGGTGGGACCGGAGTGTCTAAAACGTCCTGTTGTTACTTGGCTCTGATGTTAATTTTGACTCCAGAAATACTAAGGCGACGGCGACTAAGTGTTGGCGGGAATCCCTCCGTTGAAGACGAAGACTCATTCAGTTGCGTCTTTTTGTCTTGAAATGACCTCAGTTTCAGACAGTTTTACAGCCTTTTCAGGCCAAGTCACCATGGAAACGCCTACGCTTCATTTACACGCTTTATCATGTGACGTTCAAGTTTCAGTAGCGGTTCCACCACAAACTCCTCCATAAATCACTAATTTTAGTGTCGACTAGTCGGTAAAGTTAAAAGAATTAAGACTTGAGCGAAGAGAGAGGACACCCTTGAAATCTATGAAAAAACCGTCCGACTGTAGGTGTCGTGGTTCCGGTGAGGACGCTAGCGCGGGCGGTGGACACTGGCGTGGGTGGTGGACGCTGGCGTGGGCAGTGGACGCTGGCGTGGGCGGTGGGCGCTAGCGTGGGTGGTGGGCCGTGGACGCTGGCGTGGGTGGTGGACGTGGCGTGGGTGGTGGACGCTAGCGTGGGTGGTGGGCCGTGGACACTTGCGGGGGTGGTGGACGCTGGCCTGGGTGGTGGACTGCTGGGTGGTGGGGCTAGCGTGGGTGGTGGGCCGTGGACGCTGGCGTGGGTGGTGGACGCTGGCGTGGGTGGTGGCGGGCGTGGTGGTGGTGGGTGGGGGGGTGGACACTTGTGGGTGGTGGACGCTGGCCTGGGTGGTGGACGCTGGCCTGGGTGGTGGGCGCTAGCGTGGGTGGTGGGCCGTGGACGCTGGCGTGGGTGGTGGACGCTGGCGTGGGTGGTGGACGCTAGCGTGGGTGGTGGGCCGTGGACACTTGCGTGGGTGGTGGGCAGTGGACGCTGGCGTGGGTGGTGGCGGGTGGACGCTGGCGTGGTGGTGGGCGGTGGACGCTAGCCTGGGCGGTGGACGCTAGCCTGGGCGGTGGACGCTAGCCTGGCGGTGGACGCTAGCCTGGGCGGTGACGCCTGGGCGAGCTAGCTGGGCGGTGGACGCTGAGCGTGGACGCTAGCGTGGGCGGTTCGCGGCGTCTGTCCCAGTTGAGACCAGACCACATCAACGTCAGAGACGGTTCTGATCTGTTAGTAAAGCCACCGACCGGTTTCAGTGTGCATGTTGAAGTCTGAGCGCACCTCTGCATGAATTCACTTCGTGAATCTTCTGAATGAAATGTGATTTTTTGAAAATGGTTAAAATGTTAAAAATAAAACATGTGAAATGTGCTTTTTGTCATTTTTTATTTCCCAGTGTAAGTTTTCTTGGTGTGACTCTGGTTTACGTGTGCAGACGCGTTGGGACTGGTTGAACAGTTAAAACTGATCCTAAATGTTCACAAACCTACTCACGGGGTTCAAGTCTAAACCTTATTTTTTTTGATTAAAAACCTTTTTAACGGGTAAAACCTTGAAGCTGGGTAAAGTACAAAGAGGGTTGAGGAGAAACCCTCTTTGGAGGTAACGCGGTTCCTGAGGACGGATTAACTGTGACTCTCGAAGCCTCGGTGGACGCTGGGAGGATCGCTGAGATCCACAAAGACCTGAACAGTTTTTTGTTTTTGGATTTCCATCGCGTCGAGACCTCCAGAGTTCTGACGGAACGAAGACAGACCACCGTTTTTCTTTTTCTTCACATTTTTCCCAACAACAATAATAAAACTGGTTTCTATTGAATGTTTTGATGGTTGACGCGGCTGACCGGTGTTACCACTCTGTGATTTGAGCTTTTGTTCTGAAATGTTGGTTTTTAACCCCTGTTGTTTTCTAAACTTGTTGAGTTCTCTATCGCTCCAGGCCCCAGCTGCCGAGAAGCTTCCAGTTTTGTACTTAGTGGATTCCATAGTGAAGAATGTTGGAGGAGAATACCTTGCAGTGTTTGCTAAAAACCTAATCACTTCATTTATATGTGTCTTTGAAAAGGTACAGTTCTCTTTGAGCTTGGTTTTTCAAACATGACAGCACTAATGTTAGCAGCCCACGTAGCTCACCTCCCTCCTGTTTGTGTTGCTTGCTTCTGTAGTCACTTGCACTCTGCTCCTGTCTACTTACCGCCATGATGTAGTCCTGTTAATGAACATGTGGCACCAGGAGGTTTAGACCTTAATTAGAGTCAGAGCTAACGAACTTGAGATGAGTGTGTTTGCAGCTCTGTGTTTGGTGGCCGTGGACCAAGTCCTGTCCTCTGTTTGTAGGTGGACGAAAACACTAGAAAGAGTCTGTTCAAGCTGCGCTCCACATGGGACGAAGTGTTCCCACCCAAGAAGCTGTACGCGCTGGACGTCCGGGTCAACTCCCTGGACCCGGCGTGGCCCATCAAGCCGCTGCCGCCCACCGTCAACGCCAGCATCCACGTCAACCCCCGGTTCCTGAAACAGGTGCGTTGCAGACCCGTTAGCAGGCCGGGCCCGTGTTAACGGGGAAACCTCGGCTTGTTTGACCCTGTTGTGGTCCAGGTCACTGACCCGCTCGCTCTAAACCAGGAGATAAAACAGCGCTCTGATGTTAGATGTTAGAAGCAGAACACAAACCTGAAGATGAGTTTCCTCCTCTGATGGCGGACGACAGCGTTTTTTCGTTTTTAATCCCAGCTGCTGTAACTTTACTGAAGTAGCTACTGACATTACTACCGTGTCCTTATTCCCACATCTGCCATCAAAGTAGCTGAACAGCAGATACTTGAAATCACACAGGTCCCAAACTCGGTACCAGGACCCAGAACCGACCTCTGACAGGTGTTGAGGCCGAGTCCGTCTGTCACAACTGTAACGTATTTGAAAAGCGTGATGGTGAAGTAAACCAGTCTGGTCCCGTTGATCCGGTGAGCTGGTTTATAATCATCCAAACGTCTGGTTGGCTTCAGCGTCCTGGGCCGGTTCAGGACCTGGGCCGGTTCTGAACCAGCCCAGGTTCTGAGCCTGGGCTGGTTCAGTCTGAAGGGGTGATTATCTGCAGCACCTCTGGATCCTCAGAGCCTCTCACGTTAAACTTTCCTTTTTTGTTGACTAAATAGTGGCCACGGTTACATGATGTTTTTTAGTTCGGAATTGATTATTCCGAATTAAGTAATTCCGAATTAAACTATTTTCCTTTGAGTTTACATGGAAATAGTAATTCCGTATTGAGGTTTATATGGAAAACACATTTGTTCGGCTTTATCCAATTCCGCTTAAGGTCTGGGGGTTGGGAAGGGTTCTGATTGGATTGGGGGGGCGGACATCTTTACGTATTTACGTCTACCGGAAGAAAACAAACTTAGCAACAACTCAATTAGCAACAACATCAAACTTATTTTTGACCTGGGTGGCGTCTCTATCTGAGAAACCATGTTTTTTAACCTGGCCGCTACAACTTTGAAAAACTCACTATTTTTATGTTTTCTGTCATCTGTTCTTTTAATTATTTCCAGTTCCTCCAAGCTATTTATTAAATAAACCGTCTCTGCTCTTGAACACCGTTTACTGCGTGCTGCCATTTTAAAACTTTGTTTTGAAAACAAGCCCAGTGCGGAATATAAGCGTCATCGCGACAGACGGGCAAGAGAACTAGCATGCGCAGAAAGACGGGAATTAATTTAAACAGGAATGAGTGTATACATGACCGCGGAATTACTTAATACGGAATTAAAATCAGAATAAACCAGACACTCACTTCGGAATGGACATTTTAATTCGGAATTAGGTGTTTACATGGTGACTTTTATTCGGATTTAACTTTAATTTTGAATTAAAAAGGAATTAAACTTCCCATGTAAACGCACGGAGTGTCACGACAATCAGACCGTTTTTCTGTTTTTACGCAGAAAGAGATGTTAAGTCTCTAACTTGGATGTCCTGTAGAAGCTTAGAGAAGCTCGTGCTGTTTCCTCTCCTGGTGAAACCGGCACATTTAGAAAAGATTTGGACTCAGTTTGTGAATTTAAAGGCCCAGTTGTTTTTGATTCTCAGATGAAGGACTAATCTGGACCTCTTCTGTCTCTTCCCTCGTCTTCAGTCTGAGGAGGTGCCCTCCCCCCAGCCGGCCCCCAGCCACCCTCCCCCGGCGGCGCCGGCCCCCATCCCCCCCCCCAGCATCACCCAGTCCAGCCTGACCCAGGAGCAGCTGATCCGGCAGCAGCTGCTGGCCAAGCAGAAGCAGCTGCTGGAGCTTCAGCAGAAGAAGATAGAGCTGGAGCTGGAGCAGACCAAAGCACAGCTGGTAGGACCAGAACCGGGACCGGCCCGTAGTCCGGGGTCCATCCACATACGCGTCAGCACAATCATGTCTTCGTGGTATAATCCGGTTCAGCCCAACAAGACTGTAGATTATTTAAGTGTTTAAATCATTCAGCTCTGTAGCTGCAGGTGAACTTTTCTTAGTGCTACTGAAGAGTCTGTTGTTGTTGACGTTGACGTGACGAGCCCTCGTCTGTGTCTGCTGCAGGCTGGTGGGTTCACGGTCCCAACGACGACTGCAGTTTCCACTTCACCGGCGCCAACGACGGCGCAGAGGCCCGTCAGCCAGGCGCCTCCCGTGATCCGGCCCTGGATCCCCCCACAGCCTCCCATCGACACCAAAGCATCCACCAGAGATCCCCGTCTGAACCGGTCCGGCCCCCCGGCGGCTGCGCCCCAACCCAAAGATCAGCTCCCCGTCAGGAAGGACGGCCCACACCCCGCCAGGAGCCCAGCCCCCACTCCCGAGAAGAAACTACTGGAGAAACCCACCCGTCCGGACAAAGCCCGGCCCCCCAGGAAGGATGTGGCGGAGGAGAAGCCCAAGTCCCCGTCTCCCATGGCGAAGAACGCATCGAGCAGAACCAGGCCGGGAGGCGGAGAATCTTCTGACGGCCTGAAGAAGGATCCGCGGCTGAGGAAACGCACTCAGGACAAGACCGGAGAGAACAAAGACGACGAGATGAAGGAGAAGAAGAGATGCAGCGACAAGAAGGAGCGGGACGAGTCCGGGCGCGCCCCGGACCCTTCCAGGTCCAACAAGGCCAAGATGCTGAACGGCTCCGTCGGCAAACACGAGCGCGACGAGGCGGCCGACAAGGTCGATGCCAAGACCGGAGGCAACGCCCGCACGCACGCCAGGAAACGCTCGCGGTCGCGCTCGCCCACCGCCTCCCCGAAAAGAAAGGACTGGAGGTCGCCCAAGAGCAGAGCCCGGAGCAGCTCCCTGTCCCCGTCGCCCTCCCACAAACCGGGGAAACCCCGGAGGCCCCGGCCCGACGACCCGCAGCACGCCAAGCCCGGCCGAGAGGACCGACCCGGACTCAAGAAGAACCAGTCGGAGAGCAGGAGGACGAAGAGGCCGGCCGACGAACGCCACCCCGAGTCCAGAGAAGCACAACGAGGCCACGACGGAGGAGGAAAGGAGGTGAAGGAGCTTCCTCACCGCTGGAGGAGCGGCTGGGAGGAGAACAAGCAGTGAGTAGAACCACAGCACCTCTGGTAGCACCCTGAAACACCTGTCCTCACCTGGAGGAACCTCCAGGAACCTGTTTACATCCGGAGGTCCTCTGATGTGAACAGGTTCCTAGTGGACTCCTTCCTGGAGGATCCCCCTCATGTCAACATCAGACTCAAGCTCAGGTCTTTCTGTTTTTCAGCCCGAAGCTTTCTGAGGAAGCACACATGAAACCCGACACCCCCAGACACAAATCGTACTCCGGCCAGACTCGTCCCAGCACCCCCCGAACCCCAAAGCATCGCCTCAGCGTGGACGCCAACCTGCAGATCCCTGAAGTCCTCAACTCCGCCTCTAAGAAGGACCTGCTCAGACGGGTGCGTTCAGACGTCGCCCCCGTAGATCAGGATTGTTGTTGGGTTTTACGTCCGCTGATGTTTGTCTACTTGCTCCCGTCTTTGCAGGCGAGCAAACGTCTAGAGAGCGGCGAGATTTCCCAGGAGGACTTCCTGAACATGGCCCACCAGATCAAGCACTTCTTCCAGTACCAGGAGGAGAAGCTGCAGCGCTCAGACAGCTGGAGCGACGCCGGGGGATTCTCCGCCAAGAAACAGCTGCTGGGCGCGCCCGGCTCCGCCCAGCCCCGCCCCCACGAGACCATGGGGGCGGCGGAGCTGTCGTACTACGAGCACAAGTCCAAGCTGAGGAAGACGCAGGTCAACCATCGAAACATGGGGGAGGACTGGGAGGGCGGCGAGGAGGTCCGCCGAGGATGGCGGCGACAAGGCGGGCGCGGTCCGGAACGATGGGCACAAATACAGCCGACCGCCGCGGGACAGACAAGGTGAGCCGAGGCCCCCGGCTGGACCGGGTTCTGGACTCTCGGTTGTGCCTCTGGAGCTCCGTCTCTGACATGTTCTCTGACTTCCTTCCAGGAGAACGGAGGAGTAAAGAGCGGGAGGAGCCCCGGCCTCACCTGACCCCCATGATAGAGGACTACAACCACGGGAAGGAGTTCCCCACCCTCAAGAACCTGCCGAGCATCCGCTTCAAGAGGAGGGTCGACCCCCGAGAGTCCAGTAGGTCCAGAGAGTCCAGTAGAGTCTAGTAGAGTCCAGTAGATCCATAGAGTCCAGAGGTCCCCGAGGTCCAGTAGGTCCAGTAGAGTCCAGTAGGTCCACGTACCCCCGAGGGTCCAGTAGGCCCAGAGAGTCCAGTAGGTCCACGGACCCCCAGAGGGTCTAGTAGGTCCAGAGAGTCCAGTAGGTCCACGGACCCCCGAGGTTCCAGTAGGTCCGTGGACCCACTGGAACCTCGGGCTTCCAAAAGGTCCAGGGACCCCAGAGGGTCCAGTATGTCCAGGGTCCAGTAGGTCCAGTATGTCCAGCGGACCCAGGGGGGTCCAGTAGGTCCAGTAGGTCCACGGACCCCAGGGGGTCCAGTAGGTCCAGAGGGTCCAGCGGACCCCAGGGGGTCCAGTAGGTCCAGAGGGTCCAGTAGGTCCACGGACCCCAGGGGGTCCAGTAGGTCCAGAGGGTCCAGCGGACCCCAGGGGGTCCAGTAGGTCCAGAGGGTCCAGTAGGTCCACGGACCCCCGAGGTTCCAGTGGGTCCACGGATCTACTGGAACCTCGGGGTTCCAATAGGTCCAGGGACCCCAGAGGGTCCAGTATGTCCAGAGGGTCCAGTAGGTCCAGTATGTCCAGCGGACCCCAGGGGTCCAGTAGGTCCAGTAGGTCCAGGGAACCCAGAACCTCCAGACGTTGATCCACAGGGGCTTAATCTACTTAGATGTTTCCTCTGGCTGCACAAATGAAGATATTAATTATAAAACTAATAGTGATGCACGATAACTGTTTTTTAAAACCGATACCAATAACCGATAACACACACATATACCTAAGATCATTACATCAATACTATGAACAAAATCAAAAATAGTTTGGACTCTTTAAATGAACAGATATTTATTTTTTCCAATAAAAAAAATTATTGACAAGCCTCTCAAACATTTTCATAAAGTTATCAAACAAACCTATTTGATATCTCACATCAACTTAAGGAAGTTTCATTACTGACTGATATAAAAAAATAAAGGCTCCTTGAACTGATGGAAATACATGCATCAGAATTACTAACTGAAAAATATTAACATTTAAAGGATTTTGACTTGTGGTTCCATTTAAATTAATACCTTTAATTAAAGTAAATGAGGTTCAGTGATTTTTTTTTTTTGTTTGTTTTGTTTTTTTATCTCATGGAAGCTTTAGATGAGGGAGAGGAGGGGAGGCTGCTGCTGGCTTGCGCATGTTAGCATTAGCTCGCGTTAGCGCGATTTCAAAACTCCATGGAAGCGATTGTTATGTTGTAGGTGGCTGATCGGGTTTTACGTATTAAAGCTTGTGCTTCCCTCCTCGTAGAATTCACTCGGAGGATTCGTCACAAATAACCACCAAACTATCTTCTCCTAAAACTTTAACGAAGTTCCACGCCGCCATGTTTGTTGTCATCAATGACGTCATCATTTCCTGTTATCGTGCACCCCTAAACACTAATAATTGATATCAGTCATGCAGAAGCAGTTAATTATCAGTTAATGGTTGACCTCAAATCAACGTCTCGATTGTTTCATTGATCATGATTATTGAAAGATTTAGTTTTTAATTTTCTGCTCTAATTGATCAGTTTTGCTGTAAATGTGCTCAACTATTAACGAGAAATATATCTAATATAGTTGAGTTTATATCTTTGATTTTAAAGTAAATGGTGTACAGTAATCCTAGAGTCACCTGGTCCAGGAGGTGATGAGTTCAAGGAGTCTGTCAACTGCAGGATTTTTCAGCGTCTCCTCGTCTGTCATTTCCAGGTGAACGCGAGTGGACGTCTCCGCTAACGGAGCGCCAACTCTACGACAACCGCGACGAGCAGAAGAGCGGCTACGATGCTCCACGGAGGTACCCTGCTGACCCGCGGAGGCAGGAGGTGCCCCCTCTGCCCGGCGCCGTCGTCCACCGCAACTGTCCCAGCCCCGTCGGTCTGGAGGCTCCGCCCCCCAGGTTTGAGCGAGAGCGCCTGTCTCCCCTGCACCAGAAAGACTCCGGGGACATGAGTCCGGTCCCCCGCTTCGAGAGCCCCAACAGCGAACACTCAGACGATGGGCCCCTGGCTCTGGACCCTCATCCTCACCCTCCCCTCAAACCCATCCTCAAGGGCCCGCCCCGCGGGGGGCCCCTGTCCACCGTCCGACACGGGGATTCCCCGGGACACACGCCGCCTCACGATGGAGGACACCCCCCCGCGCGGTACATGGGGCCCCCCAGGCCGCAACCTCCCGGCTGGTACGAAGGCGGGGGGCCCGCCCACTACGACGACCCACAGTTCGACGGGCCCCACCACCAAGGCCCCAGCAGGTTCGACGGTGGGGGGCCGTCTCATCACGACGGTGGCCCCGGGCAGTGTGAGGGCCCCCACATGGCTCACGGTCCCATGCGAGGGGGGGACGGCATGGGCCGGTTTGATGGGCCCCCTCAGGGGTCGGTCAGGTTCGGTGGTCCTGCTGGCCAGCAGCCTCCTGTGAGGTATGAGGGCCAGGGGAGGGGCCCGGGGCCTTTAGAGGGCCCAATGCAGCACTTCGAGGGGCCGTGTCGCTTCAACAACATAGGTCCTGGTCCTGGACCCGTTCCTGGTCCTGGTCCAGGTCCTGGACCTGTTCCTGGACCTGTTTCTGGTCCTGGACCGATGGGCTTTCAGCAGCAACCGCGGCCCCTGCGTTTCGATGGCCCCTCCAACCAGATGGGGCCCATGAGGTTCGAAAGCCCCAGCCGGTTCGAGGGGCCGGGCCAGCCAGGTCCCAGGTATGAGATGCCCAACGTAGGGGGGCCCCCGCGCTTTGACTACGCCCCCAGCCAGCAGGGTCCCCCCCGGTTCGCTCCCCAGCACAACCTGCAGGCCCCCATGAGACCGATGGCCCCGCCCGTCTACGAGAACCCCATGGGCCCCCAGCAGAACTTTGGCATGGCCCCCCAGCGCTTCCAGGAGCCCATGAACCCCCAGTTCCCAGGGGGGGCGATGCCGTTCCCGGCGCAGCCCAACATGCAGCCGGCAGGGAACTTCAGCCTGCAGGCGGCACAGTTCAGCCAGCCGGGCCCCGGGCCCTTCTACAACCCAGCAGCCCCCCGCCGTCGGGATGCAGCAGCCGGTGAGTCCAGAGGTTGACCCGGCTCAGATCAGTGACATATCAGATGTGTGTGCTGGGTGTGAGTAGATGATGATGTCATCAACTGTCCTTCAGGTGACCCTGATGGGAACCGTGAACCAGCCCTTCCTGCCTCAGAACCAAGTGCCTTTCGGACAGCAGAGTGAGTTTTTACCGTGAGACGTCTGTTTTAAATCAACCGGGATGAAATCTGGGTTTAACCGGACCTTTGTGGCTGCAGCTCCTCAGGTCGTCCCTCCAGAGAACCACTTCGGCCAGGTGGACGTCAACGAGCTGCTGTCCAAACTCATCTCCACCGGCATCATCGCACCGTCTCAGCCGGACGCCGTCCAGCCCTCCAGCAGCGGTTGGTCCAGAGACTTCTGTGTGCAGAACGTTTCTGCGCTGTTTGATCGGTGCTTAAAATACGGTTGTGGTCTTTGCAGAGTCTCCTTCAGCAGCTCCTGCAGCTCCAGCTGTGGAGGAGGAGGAAGAGGAGGAGCAGGAGCAATGAGGTGGAGGAGGAGGAGGAGGAGGAGGACCTGCCGGACCTGACCAGCTTCAGCATCGACCACATGAAGCAGTGAGTGAATGTTGACTGTGTCTCTGCCGTTCTGCGACCGACCCGCCTGTCTCTGACCCGTCCGTCCCTACCTTGCTCCGACCCGTCCGTCCCTACCTTGCTCCCTCCGACCCGTCTGTCCCTACCTTGCTCCGACCCGTCTGTCCCTCCCTTGCTCCGACCCACCTGTCTCTGACCGACCCGTTTGTCTCTGACCCGTCTGTCCTCTGACCCTGTCCCCCTCCAGGCGCTATGAGTCGGTGGTGACGAAGCTCTACTCCGGACTCCGTAACCAGTGCTGCCTCTGCAGCATGCGGTTCACCGCTGCTCAGACCGACATGTACGCCGACCACCTGGACTGGCACTTCAGGCCGAGAACCATGCCGGCAAGGTGGCGAGCAAGAAGGTGACGCACCGGCGCTGGTACTACAGCCTCACGGTAAGAACACGCACAGATGAATTCCCGGGTCTGATGATCCTCCAGAATCTAACAGTTGCTTCTCTAAGACCATCACTGATGTCTTTCTCTCTTAGCACCGGCTTTGCTTTTGCTTTTGACTGGTGATGAAAAACCAGTCCCACCGGTTGGTGTAAACTGGACTAAGTTCAACCAGATGTGTTGATGAACGTTGGGCTTCGTTAATGTTTAAATAGTTCCTGGATCATATTTTGGGTGAAACTAGAAACCAGGGTTGGTTTAGTTTCTGGGTTCAGTGACGTGGAAGCGAGCAGACAGCCTAGGACCAGGATGAAACCTGGAGATGATGTCACAGGAAGTTGGTCTGGTTAGACACTAGGACCGGATGAAACCTGGAGATGATGTCACAGGAAGTTGGTCTGGTTAGACACTAGGACCAGGATGAAACCTGGAGATGATGTCACAGGAAGTTGGGGTCTGGTTAGACACTAGGACCGGGATGAAACCTGGAGATGATGTCACAGGAAGTTGGTCTGGTTAGACACTTGGGATGAAACCTGGAGATGATGTCACAGAAGTTGGTCTGGTAACACTTGGACCGGGATGAACCTGGAGATGATGTCACAGGAAGTTGGTCTGGTTAGACACTTGGACCGGGATGAAACCTGGAGATGATGTCACAGGAAGTTGGTCTGGTTAGACACTTGGACCGGGATGAAACCTGGAGATGATGTCACAGGAAGTTGGTCTGGTTAGACACTAGGACCAGGATGAAACCTGGAGATGATGTCACAGGAAGTTGGTCTGGTTAGACACTAGGACCAGGATGAAACCTGGAGATGATGTCACAGGAAGTTGGTCTGGTTAGACACTAGGACCAAGATGAAACCTGGAGATGATGTCACAGGAAGTTGGTCTGGTTAGACGCTAGGACCAGGATGAAACCTGGAGATGATGTCACAGGAAGTTGGTCTGGTTAGACACTAGGACCAGGATGAAACCTGGAGATGTCACAGGAAGTTGGTCTGGTTAGACACTAGGACCAGGATGAAACCTGGAGATGTCACAGGAAGTTGGTCTGGTTAGACACTAGACCAGGATGAAACCTGGAGATGTCACAGGAAGTTGGTCTGGTTAGACACTAGGACCAGGATGAAACCTGGATGATGTCACAGGAAGTTGGTCTGGTTAGACTCTAGGACCAGGATGAAACCTGGAGATGATGTCACAGGAAGTTGGTCTGGTTAGACACTAGGACCAGGATGAAACCTGGAGATGATGTCACAGGAAGTTGGTCTGGTTAAACTCTAGGACCAGGATGAAACCTGGAGATGATGTCACAGGAAGTTGGTCTGGTTAGACACTAGGACCAGGATGAAACCTGGAGATGATGTCACAGGAAGTTGGTCTGGTTAGACTCTAGGACCAGGATGAAACCTGGAGATGATGTCACAGGAAGTTGGTCTGGTTAGACCACTAGGACCAGGATGAAACCTGGAGATGATGTCACAGGAAGTTGGTCTGGTTAGACTCTAGGACCAGGATGAAACCTGGAGATGATGTCACAGGAAGTTGGTCTGGTTAGACGCTAGGACCAGGATGAAACCTGGAGATGATGTCACAGGAAGTTGGTCTGGTTAGACGCTAGGACCAGGATGAAACCTGGAGATGATGTCACAGGAAGTTGGTCTGGTTAGACACTATAGGACCAGGATGAAACCTGGAGATGATGTCACAGGAAGTTGGTCTGGTTAGACACTAGGACCAGGATGAAACCTGGAGATGATGTCACAGGAAGTTGGTCTGGTTAGGACACTAGGACCAGATGAACCTGGAGATGATGTCACAGGAAGTT
Organism: Hirundichthys speculiger; assembly: GCA_018398805.1. NCBI lineage: Eukaryota > Metazoa > Chordata > Actinopteri > Beloniformes > Exocoetidae > Hirundichthys > Hirundichthys speculiger. The sequence goes on from JAGFBZ010003003.1 coordinate 47,402, forward strand.
GGTCTGGTTAGACACTAGGACCGGGATGAAACCTGGAGATGATGTCACAGGAAGTTGGTCTGGTTAGACACTAGGACCGGGATGAAACCTGGAGATGATGTCACAGGAAGTTGGTCTGGTTAGACACTAGGACCGGGATGAAACCTGGAGATGATGTCACAGGAAGTTGGTCTGGTTAGACACTAGGACCGGGATGAAACCTGGAGATGATGTCACAGGAAGTTGGTCTGGTTAGACTCTAGGACCGGGATGAAACCTGGAGATGATGTCACAGGAAGTTGGTCTGGTTAGACACTAGGACCGGGATGAAACCTGGAGATGATGTCACAGGAAGTTGGTCTGGTTAGACACTAGGACCGGGATGAAACCTGGAGATGATGTCACAGGAAGTTGGTCTGGTTAGACACTAGGACCGGGATGAAACCTGGAGATGTCACAGGAAGTTGGTCTGGTTAGACACTAGGACCAGGATGAAAACCTGGAGATGATGTCACAGGAAGTTGGTCTGGTTAGACACTAGGACCAGGATGAAACCTGGAGATGATGTCACAGGAAGTTGGTCTGGTTAGACACTAGGACCAGGATGAAACTTTGAGATGATGTCACAGGAAGATGGTCTGGTTAGACACTAGGACCAGGATGAAACCTGGAGATGATGTCACAGGAAGTTGGTCTGGTTAGACGCTAGGACCGGGATAAAACCTGGAGATGATGTCACAGGAAATTGGTCTGGTTAGACACTAGGACCGGGATGAAAACCTGGAGATGATGTCACAGGAAGTTGGTCTGGTTAGACACTAGGACCGGGATGAAACCTGGAGATGATGTCACAGGAAGTTGGTCTGGTTAGACACTAGGACCGGGATGAAACCTGGAGATGATGTCACAGGAAGTTGGTCTGATTGAAAGCTGTGATGGACGACTGCCCACCGCTGGTTGGAACCGGTCTAAACTGGTGTCTGTGTCTGCAGGACTGGATAGAGTTCGAGGAGATCGCTGATCTGGAGGAACGGGCCAAGAGTCAGTTCTTCGAGAAGGAGAACGAGGAGGAGGTGCAGAAGAACCAGGCGGCTGCCAAGGAGAAGGAGTTCCAGAGCGTCAGAGCCACCAAGGACCAAGTGGGGGAGGTGAGGAGGTGTAGACCAGACCCGCTGGAGACCCACTGGAGACCAGCATGGACCAACGTTGTTGACGCTGTTGTCTCTCCACAGTCCTGTGAGATCTGCCAGGAGCCGTTCGAGACGTACTGGGTGGAGGAGGAGGAGGACTGGTTCCTGAAGAACGCCATCAGAGTTGATGACAAGGTCGGGTCTCCGCCCCCCTTCACCGCGGTTACAGCTGCAGCAGGAAGTAAACAACTAAATTTAATACGTTTGTTTTCTCTCCACAGAACTTCCACCCGTCCTGCTTCGAAGACTACAAGAACGTAAGTAGACCAACACACCAGCGTCAGTCAAGCAGCACGAATCACAGCTGCCGCAAACACCTGTAGTCCGCAGCTGCCGCAGACACCTGTAGTCCGCAGCTGCCGCAGACACCTGTAGTCGACCGCAGCTGCCGCAGACACCTGTAGTCCGCAGCTGCCGCAGACACCTGTAGTCGACCGCGCAGCTGCCGCAAACACCTGTAGTCGACCGCAGCTGCCGCAAACACCTGTAGTCGACCGCAGCTGTCGCAGACACATGTAGTCCGCAGCTGCCGCAGACACCTGTAGTCCGCAGCTGCCGCAGACACCTGTAGTCGACCGCAGCTGCCGCAGACATCTGTAGTCTGCAGCTGCCGCAGACATCTGTAGTCGACCGCAGCTGCGGCCGCAGACACCTGTAGTCGGCGGCAGCTGCCGGCCGCAGACACCTGTAGTCGGCGGCAGCTGCGGCCGCAGACACCTGTAGTCGGCGGCAGCTGCGGCCGCAGACACCTGTAGTCGGCGGCAGCTGCGGCCCAGACACCTGTAGTCGGCGCTGCGGCCGCAGACACCTGTAGTCGGCGGCAGCTGCGGCCGCAGACACCTGTAGTCGGCGGCTGCGGCCGCAGACACCTGTAGTCGGCGGCAGGTGCTTGGCGGTCTACCGCAGGCGGTTCACCTGCAGATGTAGTTATCTACTGACGAGTCAGATCTCCTCTGAGCTCGCAGACCTTCATCGTTGTCTCCCTCCGTCTCCACAGACGTCCTCGTATCTCGACGTTACTCCGTCGCCCAGCAAGCTGCTGACTGAGCACCCGCTGGGCGCCTTCGTGAAGACGGAAGAACAGGAAGAGGAGGAGGCGGCCTCCTGCGCGGTCGCTGCGGCGGCGTCCTCGTTGGCGGAGGAAAAGCCATGCACGCTTCCTCCGGTGAAGGAGGAGGAGGAGGAGGGGGGCGTGTCTCAGGAGGTTTTAAAGGACTCGGCGCCGTCGGAGGACAAAGCGTGATCCCGCTGCTGCTGCTGGTCTTCGGCCCCGTCGGGGCTGAAGGTGTTTTACGACTTGAATACATTTTTGTATTTGGATTCTGCGCGGCCATTTCAGGCCTGCTGGTTCTGTGAAGAATTGTTCCGTTGGCTCAAAGCTGTACATGATTTAATTTATAAATTAAAGTATTTTTTGTAAGTCTGGTCTAACGGTGATTGAATCGCACAGCTGCTGTTTGCCGCCTGTACAGTTGCAGTGATTGGTTGATTTATTGACGAGCAGTCGCAGGTGTTGAAGGTAAGCATCATCTGAGTGGCGGCTGCAGACCCGACTCCAGGATCCCGTCTGTTCTGACCTTCAATAAACCCGTTTGAAATGTGTTTTCTGTGTACGCTGATTAATCCGCCTCAGTTTGTCATTTAGGTTCAAGAGAAATAAAGTTTCAGTGGATTTCAACTGCTGGCTCTGCTGTCTTTATTCAAACAGGAGAACTTTATTAACAGGATCGGACCAGGACACTACCCGAACACGGTGGAGGAGGTTCAGCCTGAGGGCCAGAAGGAGTATCAGGTGGGACGGGAGGATCCGTGACCTGGTCCTAAAAGGTTTACGAGACGGTGAAACGATCTGGTCCAGTACCGACATCAAGACCTGAACCTGGAACAACTGCAGCTGGATCACCTGGTTCAGTCATGATTCTGCTCCAGATCTGCAGCTCTAAATCTCACCTTTATTAAAACAGAACTTCCTCTTAAAAAAAAAAAAAGATTTAAGATTGACTCATAAATCTAACACCAACTGTTAGCTCTTTAGCCGTGAACACGCCGCTGCACTAAATACGATCCTGTTGAGTCAGAACCGCCAGCGAACATCAGCAGAGCTTCATGGCGCCAGAGCGTCCAGCGTCTTTAACGTTCCTACATGAACGAGGTCGACTCAGCTTTGACGTCTGAACCCCGAGGAAAACGGAACATACCGCAGTCTGAACACACAATTTTATTGACGAGGTTTACAAAAATGTTTAAATTAAATATAAAAGCAGTTTTTAGTGGAAAGTCATCAGATAGAAAACTGATTTTAGACATCAGTGGTGTCGCTCAGTTAAAGGTAGGGTAAGTGATTTCTGGATGACGTCAATGAAGCCACTAAAACTAAAATAAGTAAATGCAGATGGGCGTGTCCAGCTGGCCTGTCTGGATTAACTGAGGGTGGGTGGGGTCAGTGGGTGGAGTCAGAGGTGCTCCTCAGACACCTGTGAGTGACATCACAGCGGGCTGGTTGAGGTCCTCTAATGCCGTCTGTGCTCAGTAATCGTGAAGAATCGCATACCCTACCTTTAACTAAGAAAGTCACAAATATTTTTTACATTCTTGACAATTAAATGATATAAAAGAATCACAACCAGAGTGTAAAATTACATTTTAAAAAGAAACATTAAAATTCTATGTGAACGCAGTCCAATGAGCTGATCCTTCAACCTAGACCCTGGGGCGCCGAGGACCCTTCACCTCCACAGCCGGTAGACTCCCAGAGCGATGGCCAGACAGGAGAAGATGGTGGCTGAGGACGAGCACGCACCGTTAAAACACGCGTTAGAGACACGTGACATGTCAGAGGAAGTGACCCGCCTCCGTTACCTGCCAGGTATCGCACCGTCTCCAGCTTCAGGGACTCCAGCACGGTTTTGAGCGACGCCACCTGCAAGTCCATCTTCTTGTTGATCTCCATGTTGTCGTTGTCCAAGTCGGCTTTCTGAGCAGACATGACGCGTGATGACATCATCATGAGTCACATGGACACGGCCAAATCAGAGAAGAGGCGTCTTACACGGCTCTTACCTTGTGATGGAACTCTGATGTGGCTTCCATCAACTTCCTCTCCTGTTCGGTAAACTGTCGGACACCAAAAGGGAAAGACATCAGCAGTGACCTCAGAGGCTTGGAACTGCTGACCCTGACTGGAGGCTGGTGGGCCGATCGATCGTGGGGACGTCACCTGGACACTCACCATATCAGAGATCCTGCTCCTCTCCAGGTTGATGTCTAGTTTGGATTCTGCTCGAACCTTCTGGCTCTCCTCCTGAACAGAAACACCTGATTAACACCTCTGAACGCCACCGGCTCAGACGGATGGCACCTGCGTGGAGGCGTGTCATGTGACGGGCGGATGAACTCACCTGCAGCCTGTTGAGCAGCTGCTCCAGCTCTCGCTTCATTTTCTGTAGGAACGAAACCAGAAGTTTGGAAAAACATCTTGTTGTACGGAGTTAAAGTGATAACAGCTAACCTGCTATCATCACAAATCTCTCTCTGGACACCAAAACTGGTTTTACTACCAGGCTCTAAATATGTTGGAGCCTCTAGTGTTCAGTAGAGGAACTGCAGCCTCTAGCGGTCGGTAGAGGAACTGCAGCCTCTAGTGGTCGGTAGAGAAAAACCGCAGCCTCTCGCGGTCGGTAGAGGAACTGCAGCCCTCTCGTGGTCGGTAGAGGAACTGCAGCCTCTAGCGGTCGGTAGAGGAACTGCAGCCTCTAGTGGTCGTAGAGGAACTGCAGCCTCTAGTGGTCGGTAGAGGAACTGCAGCCTCTAGCGGTCGGTAGAGGAACTGCAGCCTCTAGTGGTCAGTAGAGGAATTGCAGCCTCTAGTGTTCGGTAGAGGAACTGCAGCCTCTAGCGGTCGGTAGAGGAACTGCAGCCTCTAGCGGTCAGTAGAGGAACTGCAGCCTCTAGTAGAGGAACTGCAGTCCTCTAGCAGTTGGTAGAGGAACTGCAGCCTCTAGCGGTCGGTAGAGGAACTGCAGCCTCTAGTGGTCGGTTAGAGGAACTGCAGCCTCCAGTGGTTGGTAGAGGAACTGCAGTCTCTAGCAGTTGGTAGAGGAACTGCAGCCTCTAGCGGTCGGTAGAGGAACTGCAGCCTCTAGTGGTCGGTAGAGGAACTGCAGCCTCCAGTGGTTGGTAGAGGAACTACAGCCTCTAGCGGTCAGTAGAGGAACTGCGGCCTCTAGCGGTCGGTAGAGGAACTGCGGCCTCTAGCGTTCAGTAGAGGAACTGCAGCCGTAGAGGAACTGCAGTCTCTAGCAGTTGGTAGAGGAACTGCAGCCTCTAGTGGTCGGTAGAGGAACTACAGCCTCTAGCGGTCAGTAGAGGAACTGCAGCCTCTAGTGGTCGGTAGAGGAACTGCAGCCTCTAGTGGTCGGTAGAGAAACTGCAGCCCTCTAGCGGTCGGTAGAGGAACTGCAGCCTCTAGCGGTCAGTAGAGGAACTGCAGCCGTAGAGGAACTGCAGTCTCTAGCAGTTGGTAGAGGAACTGCAGCCTCTAGCGGTCGGTAGAGGAACTGCAGCCTCTAGTGGTCGGTAGAGGAACTGCAGCCTCCAGTGGTTGGTAGAGGAACTGCAGTCTCTAGCAGTTGGTAGAGGAACTGCAGCCTCTAGCGGTCGGTAGAGGAACTGCAGCCTCTAGTGGTCGGTAGAGGAACTGCAGCCTCCAGTGGTTGGTAGAGGAACTACAGCCTCTAGCGGTCAGTAGAGGAACTGCGGCCTCTAGCGGTCGGTAGAGGAACTGCGGCCTCTAGCGTTCAGTAGAGGAACTGCAGCCTCTAGTGGTCGGTAGAGGAACTACAGCCTCTAGCGGTCAGTAGAGGAACTGCAGCCTCTAGTGGTCGGTAGAGGAACTGCAGCCTCTAGTGGTCGGTAGAGAAACTGCAGCCTCTAGCGGTCGGCAGAGAAACTGCAGCCTCTAGCGGTCGGAGAGGAACTGCAGCCTCTAGCGGTCGGTAGAGGAACTGCAGCCTCTAGCGGTCGGTAAGAGGAACTGCAGCCTCTAGCGGTCAGTAGAGGAACTGCAGCCGTAGAGGAACTGCAGTCTCTAGCAGTTGGTAGAGGAACTGCAGCCTCTAGCGGTCGGTAGAGGAACTGCAGCCTCTAGTGGTCGGTAGAGGAACTGCAGCCTCTAGTGGTCGGTAGAGGAACTGCAGCCTCTAGTGGTTGGTAGAGGAACTACAGCCTCTAGCGAACAGTAGAGGAACTGCAGCCTCTAGTGGTCGGTAGAGAAACCGCAGCCTCTTGCGGTCGGTAGAGGAACTGCGGCCTCTAGCGTTCAGTAGAGGAAACTGCAGCCGTAGAGGAACTGCAGTCTCTAGCAGTTGGTAGAGGAACTGCAGCCTCTAGTGGTCGGTAGAGGAACTACAGCCTCTAGCGGTCAGTAGAGGAACTGCAGGCTCTAGTGGTCGGTAGAGGAACTGCAGCCTCTAGTGGTCAGTAAAGGAACTGCAGCCCCTAGCGGTCGGTAGAGAAACTGCAGCCTCTAGCGGTCGGTAGAGGAACTGCAGCCTCTAGAGGTCGGTAGAGGAACTGCAGCCTCTAACGGTCGGTAGAGGAACTGCAGCCTCTAGGTCGGTAGAGGAACTGCAGCCTCTAGCGGTCAGTAGAGGAACTACAGCCTCTAGTGGTCAGTAGAGGAACTGCAGCCTCTAGCGGTCGGTAGAGGAACTACAGCCTCTAGTGGTCGGTAGAGGAACTACAGCCTCTAGCGGTCAGTAGAGGAACTGCAGCCTCTAGTGGTCAGTAGAGGAACTACAGCTTCTAGTGGTCGGTAGAGGAACTGCAGCCTCTAGCGGTCGGTAGAGGAACTGCACTCTCTAGCGGTCGGTAGAGGAACTGCAGCCTCTAGCAGTCGGTAGAGGAACTACAGCCTCTAGCGGTCGGTAGAGGAACTGCAGCCTCTAGCGGTCGGTAGGGGAACTGCAGCCTCTAGCGGTCGGTAGAGGAACTGCAGCCTCTAGTGATCGGTAGGGGAACTGCAGCCTCTAGTGGTCGGTAGGGGAACTGCAGCCTCTAGCGGTCGGTAGAGGAACTGCAGCCTCTAGTGATCGGTAGGGGAACTGCAGCCTCTAGTGATCGGTAGGGGAACTGCAGCCTCTAGCGGTTGGTAGAGGAACTGCAGCCTCTAGTGATCGGTAGGGGAACTGCAGCCTCTAGTGGTCGGTAGAGGAACTGCAGCCTCTAGTGATCGGTAGGGGAACTGCAGCCTCTAGTGATCGGTAGGGGAACTGCAGCCTCTAGCGGTTGGTAGAGGAACTGCAGCCTCTAGTGATCGGTAGGGAACTGCAGCCTCTAGCGGTCGGTAGAGGAACTGCAGCCTCTAGCGGTCGGTAGAGGAAGTTCAGGTTTCTATAACTGCAGGTTTTGAGACTAGTTAACACTAGTTAACACCAGTAAACCTGTTACCGTGTTCTCAGAGCGCAGGTTGGCGAACTCGCTCTTCTCCAGGATCACCATGTCCTTCCTGACTGAGTCCAGGTGAGCCATGATCTGCTGCAGCGCAATTTCCTGAAGGAACAACATTGAAGTTAAAGTTTAACTCCATCCCATAATGTTAACTGATGGCAGCCACGCTGAAAGTTAATGAGTAATTATCAATGTTAATGAGACTCTTCTTTACCGTCTGATTCTGCAGAAATTTCAGTCACAGTTGTTTTTGTGTAAAAACATCTGACTGTTGTGGGTCAACCTTAGATGAACATCTCATTTATTTAACAAAAATTAGGACAGAAAACAAATTTAAATCATGTGGTCAATACTAAGTTGTTGCTGCAAATCAACCCCACATCATCACCCCTCCACCACCGTGCTTGACAGTGGGTATGAGGCGTTTCTGCTGGAATGATGTGTTGGTTTTCACCAAACATGTTTCTGAGCGTTCAGACCAAACAAACACATCAACCCAGATGGTTCCTGGATGTTCCTAGAACATCTCCGACGGTTCAACTGTTTAACTGCTCCACCAGAGGAGAAAACGCTGCATTTGTTTTATGAAAGCATCAGAGGTGCATCCAGATTCTCTACACAACCTGCTAGAGATGTCCCGATCCACCATTTTGAACTTCCGATCCAATACCGACATTTATTTGTACTTCCGATCCGATACCGATATCTGCCGATACCGGCCTATCTGAGCATGTATTAAAGTTTTAAGTCATTTTAACCAACTTACTTTGTTGTCAGACTCATGCTGAATAGGGTTTTACTCCTGATAATAACTAGCCAGCTGAATTAGGTGCATTTGAATAATACACATTGGTTGGTAACGAGAAATTGACCTATTTATTCAACAAATCAACACAAAATAGACAAAATGATAAATAACAAACAGAAATGGCATCAGTAAACCACGGCTTTACAAGCCATAAGTGCAGATAATATTGTTAATTGTATTAAGCAAACACAACCTGAGTTTAACCGTCTATTAACAGCATTAGTACCTGTGCTTTGACACTGTTCAGTGGCAGTTGGTCACGATTCCCAAACGTCCCAAACGGGGGGGTGGGGGTGGAGAGGAGCTCGAGTTGTCTCACGCGGGGGGCGGGGTGTTTGTGGCTGTGCACTGAGCCCGACAGAGAGAGAGAAACAGAGAGAAAAGCGCAGCTCGCGAGGCAGACAGCAGCCAAGTGATGGCTTCAAACCTAGCGGTTTGAGTGCGCGTGAGTCTCTAAATCACCAGAAAAAGTCGCTAGATTTGTCGCTAGTCGCTTTTTACAAATTAAGTCGCTAGGGGGTCTGGAAAGTTGCTAGATATAGCGACAAAGTCGCTAAGTTGGCAACACTGCACGGACGAACGGTCGGGGGGGGGTGGGGGGGGTGGTGGGGGGGGGGGGTGGAGAGGAGCTCTAGTTGTCTCGCGCGGAGGGCGGGGTGTTTGGTTTGTGGCTGTGCACTGTGCCCGACAGAGAGAGAGAAAGAGAGAGAAGCGCCGCTCGCGAGGCAGACAGCAGCCATCAGCAGCCAAGTGATGGCTTCAAACCTAGCGGTTTGAGTGCCAGTGAGTCGCTAAATCACCAGAAAAAGTCGCTAGATTTGTCGCTAGTCGCTTTTTACCAATTAAGTCGCTAGGGGGGTCTGGAAAGTCGCTAGATATAGCGACAAAGTCGCTAAGTTGGCAACACTGATTGAGAGGGAGATGCTGAAGATGCTGCGTGTGCTGAAGGTGTGCTGGAAAATGCGGACCGGATATCAGGGAAAACACAGAGCAAGACCTGGAATGGGTTATCTGAATAATACGCTGCGTGGTGCACTGGAAAACCCGGAACGGACTTTCAAAAAAAAAATGGATCGGGAGTCTGGATCAGCATTTTTAGGGCTTGCCGATCCGATACCGATCCGCATTTTTTGCTCATATCGGCGGCCGATCCGATCCGAATATCGGATCGGGACACCTCTACAACCTGCTCTGGTCCAGACAGATCATCTGGTTCATCTCCACCTATAAACCATCATTCCAGAGGAAACCTGAGACCAACAGGACTGTGAGGAGGAGGAGGTCACAGGAAGATGAAGAACGTCTGGAGGAATTACAGGGCATTAGAGGGCATTATCGCCATCTACTGTTAAAGAGTATGAATGACACGCATTTTTTTTTTTTTTTAGCATTTCCTTCCCCAGGCAAAGGCCCACGACCCACTGAAAACGGGTCTGCGACCCACTTTTGGGTCGCGACCCACCAGTTGAGAACCACTGCTCTACACAACACAGAGATTCAGCAGCAGAGCGTCTTCAGTCAGAGGATCTTCAGATCTCCAGGAGATCCTTCCTGAACACTGCTGGAACCTTCTAGAACCACCGAAGACACTTGGATCAGGTTACTGCGACAGTTTCAATAAACTATTTTGGTTATTTTAGTCACCCCTCACTGTCATACACCTGGACGTCCTACCTGGTGGGCTTTGGTCACCATGTCTTTGTAGACGATGTCCATGTTGGCTGTCGTCAGAGTGACCAGAGCTGAGATGATCAGCTCCGCCTGACGCTTCTCAAAACCTGCAAGAAACCGGGAAAACTAATGTTTTTAAGGGAAATTAAAGAAGCAAAACGTCCTCAGATCAGCTCTCTGAAGGAAGTTTCAGTGTGGAGAACATCCCTGAGAACATTAACGTTCATGTTCTCCAGAGGGAGTTCAGTCAGGAGAACATCCCTGAGAACATTAACATTCACGGTTCTGAGTCGTGTTCAGGACTGAGCTCCTTCTGAAGTTTCATCAAAGCAGCAGGTAAACATCATCTGCCAGCAGCTGCTGTTTGAAAGGAATATTTATTATTTTTTGTAATAGTTAATTTTATGGCATCTCTGCAAAAGTTATTATTATCGCAAAGCTGTTTTTAGTCTTTTTTTTTACAAGCAGAAATCATTATTTTGCTGTTCTTTATGGTTCAAAGTAATGTACAAGAACTAGAAAACAAAAATCAATTTGTAGTTATGCTTGGCTCAGCTACGCTAGCTGCTAAGTGATGCTAATTCTAGTTTGTAGCATTATTTACTGCATCATCAAACCTTAAAAATCAACTGTGAGCCTGAAAAACATGTTGTAAATTTACTTAAATAAACAAAGCAATGAAAGTGAGTCTGGATGTAGAAAAGAACAATCAGCAGGTTAAACGCTAATTAGCTTAGCTCAGTAGAGTAGCAGAAAATATTTCATTCTGAATAAAGGAATAAAATCAAAACTGACTTTATCGTCTTATTTTTCTGAAATTAAATACTTTTATAAATATAAGGACAACAAATCTAACAACCTGTCATTATTCTGGCTAGGATAGGCTAGCTGTTAGCAAGTTCACTCCGTCACGATTTCCTGTCTGGAAATGTGAAACATCAGTTCTGAACCTCAGAAACAGACTAAACTGACTGAAGCATATAAAAAAAAAAACATTTAAAAACGAGTTTAGGGAGTTAAGCAGCTGGACTGCTGACAGCTAGCTGTTAGCTGCTAGCTCCTGGTTCCTCTCACCGCTGCTCTCCAGCTCCGTCACCATGGCGTGGGAGTCGAAGGTGAGTTTTCGCTGCTCCAGAGGCGTCAGCTCCACCTTCCTCAGGTTGAACGTCGCCCACGGCGCCCCCACGTGGAAACCTGCGTCACACGCAAACATCTGTGTGAACGATGTGACTCAGCGCTTTTCTCTGAGCTGGACTGTGACATCACAGATCCAGGCAGAGTTAGGGTCACATGGTTGCTGTGTGTCTGTTCAGGTTCAGTTCTCATCTGTCATCGATTACACTGAATCACCTGATCACTGGTTATTGATCCTGGTGTTTCAGGATCAATAATCAGGACCATTGTGACCGTGTTATAACTTTTACTTTTACTGAGCATTTATTTTCTCGTTTGACTTCAGATCACGCTGACACACGTCCTCCTAGCTCAACCTGAGTTTTAGCAGTAGATCCATGTATCTGTCCTGGTTTCCTCATAAAGCGTAACAGATGACCACCTCTGACCCCTGACCCCTGACCCTGGTCACCCTGTCCAGCTGTTTCAGGTATTTTTTTTTTTGTTTTTTTGTTTCAACAGTCCTGATTTAAATCAATGAACAGTTATTTCCTGAGAAGCTCATGACGTGTGAACCAGGTGGGTTGGAGCAGAGGAAGCTGAACACCTCCAGGTGACCGGCTCCTCTCGGCTATTTGATCTCGCATGATTCGCGCGCTCACCTCTCCCCGTGACGACGCGCCGCGCGCCACACCGCCACAGCAGCGCGTTCATCCCGGAAGTGACTCCTACCTACCGCGTTTTAGTATCTAAAACGAAGTTGAGTGGAACTTTTGGAGGGTCCCGTGGAGCAGTCAGGTCAGCTGTCAGGGACGTAAACACACTCAGGCAGCCAACCGGAAGCTGCGCCGTCCGGACGGAGTCGTGTGCTGCCTTCAAAGACCCTCGGATTTCTGAAGCTCCATGTGGCCGCTGACAAAATGGCCAAGAACAGTTAATGGAGAAAGACTCACTGGTGGAGAGTTTATAACCCAAGAATTACACGGGAATTACACTTTCCTGTTATGTAATAACCTAAACGTAATAAAACCTAAGCCAGATTTATGTTTCTACGTAGGATATGAACAAGTCCTACACCTTTGCCCTGAAATACTTCTGTGTCAAAGCGATGGCGTAGCTATGCTGTAGGTGTCAACCCTATGGCGTACGTTACACCGGACCCTGACACACATCTCTCCAAATGAACTACATGCTGCGTTGACCGGAAGATGTGATTGGTCTGATAGGTCTGCGTAGTAAATGTTGTTCTTCATCATCTTCATATTTCCCGCTGCTACTACTTCGTCATCTTACAGTCAGATAAAACAGCAGTCTGCTGCAATGCCTGTAAAAATGACTGATGACCAACATTCATCAGATCCAGCTCACACAAGATAAACTTATTTGCTCCATTGACATGTCTGAGCTACATAAAGGAAGTAAACAAAAGGAAGCACAGCACTGCTGGCTACAGCTCTGCAGAACAGATCCCACACTGGCCTCTGCTGGTTGAGGGTGGAATTACAGAGCGACTCGTATCGTGCGGACGATTAGCAGCCACTAAATGTAAAGATGATCAGTACATTGATTGGTCAGAGTTTTCCTCTGATTACACCCTCTAGACCAGACCAAAATGTTTTGTTTTTTTTTTTTTTGCAAACATTCTATTTCAGTGGGTGCAATGGGAATGTGAAAAGGTTTTCAGGCAATATTGTAAAAAATGCTGCAAAAAAAGATCTCCCACCATACCTTTAAAGCTCATGCAGGAAGAACGTTCTGTTGCAGTTCCTTTACTGAGCACTAGGTGCTTACTGCAAAACAGAGCAAATCCTCATTGACTCCCACGATAAAATGGCCCACATTTCCTGCAGAGTTAAACATATATACAACCTGGTTCGAAAACTGTTTCTTCCTGTATAGACAGACTTCATGTCCATAATTGCTGTCATTGTTTTAGGTACTTAGCATTATATTGACTTCTGAGCTGTGAATAAAAACAGATCATGGTCGTATTTTTAGAGAATATGTTTTGTGTATTTGGACTAACAGGCTGTGGTTGGTCTGGAAGGATCTGAGGACAAAGTTTAGCTTAGCCATGCTGACCACAGCAGTCCTTTCATGTCTCCACCAAAACAACATTAGAGACAGAAGGTCCAGGTACCAGGATGATTGACTGCAGCTCCCAGGAAACATTAAACAGAGATTACATTCAAACAATATTTTATTATGCACTTGATCATTTGTGTAGACCAATTATTTGGTCATACACATTTTGTTATTAACAGTCATTCGCAAGAGCCATAACTGATAAATAAATTCAATGCATCACATCTTAAGATTCAGCTGGCTGTGATGATAAACCTGACCAGTAGGTGGTGTCATGTGCATATGAATCATCAAGAAATGTACCATTTCTCGAACCAATTGGCTGATGTGTTACATTAGGCTTCATCCCACCATCACTAGTTTTGACTTTTCAAAATGGCCGCTTAACAGCCAATCAGCCTTAAGAAGCCAATATTTACAAATGCTCACCAGAAAATATTTGTGAAATTTATTATGTTTCTTCATAATGCCATGTTGAAAATTTGTACCAACTTTGAATCCAATTTACCAGTCGTGAGTGTTTAAACTGGCAAAGGTAGGTTTTTGGTCATATATTGGGAAGTTAAAGATAATCCATTTTCTAACTTCTTCAGGTTCCACGTATAAAATCAAATATAGGAATCAAAAACCGAACACGGCTAATGATTCTGAGATTATTTCAAGCCAGATTTGGTAAGGTTTAATCCATTTGATCACTGAAGCCACACATAAAAACACTCCGGACCAGTGAGTGGCGGTAGCCGCCATTTGAGGGTTAAGGACCGGAAGAAGAAGAAAACAATCAGCGTCAACAAGATGGCCGCCGCGGCGGGCTCGGTGGAGTCCTGGTTCCTGGTGTTGTCCGCGGGAGTTTCTCTGTTCAAGTGTCTCTTCATCCACGCCTAGTGAGTACAAACATCCACCGAGACCCGGTTTCACTCAGCGGGGGGCGGTCGGGTCTGCGGTTGGTGCAGAAAGATGAGGATTTAAAAGGAGTTGGCCCAAAGCTCGCGGAGTGGCGCTTTAACATGTCGTTTTTAAATGAAATTATGTCCCAAATTAAGCTGCTTCAGGTGTGTTTCTGAGAACCTGTCGGGGAGCTTCCGCCCCTGGAGCTGACAGAGATGTCAGAGGACGTTTAAGGCAAAGAAAGATGTTTGTTTTTACAGTTTAACTGACGTGGCGTTAATTTCCACCGGAAGGGGGCGACATTTCTCAGACAACAAACACCTACCTGTCAAAATAAAAGCTGGATTTATCTCAGCAAACGGATGCAGCTGGATGCTCGCTCTCTTTTTTCCGTCTGATTAATGTCAGATTGAACTCCTGGAGTGCAGACTTGTTAAAGTAGTTTTTTTTTTTTTTTATCGGCCGTTAACTTCTGTTTGTCTCCAGTCGCTCCACAGACTTCGAGGTCCACAGGAACTGGTTGGCCATCACCCACAGCCTGCCGCTGACCCGGTGGTACTATGAGGTCAGTAATCACGTGGGCAACACCAAGTACCCCCTGAAGTGGTTGTGGAGCAGTTCTGGTCCATGGAGGTTTGCAGATCTTTATCCACAGCTCTCTGAAGGTTGATGTTCTTTAAACGCCTCCATGTCAGTGACAGTTCAAATGACTCCTTGTTCTCGTCAAAGGTTTCTGGAATAATTTATCGTTAAATAAGCTAGAGGTTTGAGGAGCAGGAAATGAAAGATCACTGACACCAGACCAGGACCAGTTAAAGCCTGTTCTTCATCTGACCGACTGATGTTCGTCTCTGCAGAACACATCCGAGTGGACTCTGGACTACCCGCCGCTGTTCGCCTGGTTTGAGTTCGGCCTGTCGCAGGCGGCGCGGCACTTCGACAGAAACATGCTGCAGGTGGAGAACCTGAACTACGCCAGCCCGCCCACCGTGCTCTTCCAGAGGCTGTCGGTCATCTTCACCGACCTGCTCTTCGTCCTCGCCGTCAGAGAGTGAGTCCGCTGCGAGCTCGGTCCAGCCGCGAGTGTATCGGGTCCTCCGTGCTGATTGGCTCCTTCCTCCTCCAGATGCTGCAGGTGTGTTCGGGAGCAGAAGGGCCCTCGGGACGTCTGGAGCCGGCCGTCCTTCGTCCTGGCTGTGCTGCTGCTGTGGAACTTCGGCCTCCTCATCGTCGACCGTATCCTTCAGTTCGGGTTTGAGAGCCCTTTCAGGTTCCGTCAGAGTTCTGGTCCAAGAACCTGACTGTCCTCTGTTGGGTTTCTCTGTTACCACACAGTGTCCTTCCAGTCCCTCCCCACCAGAGGGCGTAGCTGTTTTGAATGTTAACAGATTGAACGAAGGGAACGAAGGGAATCCTTAAGCGTCTTAAATCTGCATTCTGACAAATGACCAGCAGGTGGCGAGCCCTGTTAATGGAGTCAACGGCTCTAGATGTGTCTGGGGAGCAAAAACCAAATATGTCCAGACCTCCACCTTGGTAGATGGATGGAGGAGCCCCTGAGAGCTGACATGTGACCCTGACGGGTGGAGCTGTGATTGGAGTCATGACTTATCTTCTGTCTCAGACCTTTCTTTTTTTATTTTTTTTAGGCCAAGTTAGTGACGACCGAACGCTGAGCTTAAAAAGAAACCGGCGGGTGACGACAGACTTCCTCAGTTAGATGGACCAGAAAGGGCTTTTCATTTTTCATCTGTTGGTCTTCACACCTGAAATGTCGAACTTTATTCCTCCTTCATTCCTCCACTCAGACATTCATTTCCAGTACAACGGCTTCCTGTTTGGTTTCCTGCTGCTGTCGGTGGCAAAGCACCTGCAGGTGAAAACCACAGACCTGTCGGTGTCATGTTACAGAAGAACAAACGGTCCTGCTTTCACCACCCCACCAGCTCTTATTTTGAAGTAGTGCTGGGCAATATGACGATACATATCGTGGGGACGATATAAAAGTGTTTATCGTGCCATTTCTCTTCTATCGTTTCTATCGTTTCTAACCTAATTTTAACAATTATTACAGCAAATATGTAATTAAATAACCTGCAACGATAAATTTGATAGAATCATATCTACTTCTACAAAGTAGCCTTTTATGTTTGCACTTTTATTCATGGTTAATGCCTTAAACAGAGTTCTCTTCAACCCTGATGTTTTACTTTAGACACTTTATATTGGTTTGCAAACTTTGCACTACAAGGTTACAGATTTCAGAAAGTTGAAAAATAATTTGTTTATTTTTTATAGCTGAACTTCAGTGCAAAAATGTGTTTTTTCCTCTCAGAAACTGTTGTGCACTTTAAAAAAAATGTGAAAGCTACTGTACCTCTGTACCTACCTGTTTTTTGCTGCACTAAAATGTATGTTTTGTGACAGTTCAGCTAAATGTCCTTTCAAAATAAAGTTGAAAAGTAAGCAATGAAATTTTTGTCAAACTTTTCAGAGAATAACTGAAAACATACTTTATTATGGTATATCGTGATATATATCGTTATCGTGATATAAAATAGTCCATATCGTGATATATGATTTTTTTTTCCCATATCGCCCAGCACTATTTTGAAGGAGCTAGAATCGTTGTGATGTCACTCAGTGCCCTTTGATGTTTGTGTGTGCGACAGTCTCGGCACCTGCAGGGGGCGCTGCTGTTCACCATCCTGCTCAACCTGAAACACATCTACCTGTACGTGGCTCCGGCCTACGGCATCTACCTGCTGAGGAGTTACTGCTTCATCACCCAGGACAACGCAGGTAAGACACAAACGCTCGACAGCATTTCAACCAGGTCCAGGTTTGGAGAAGTTCCAGAACTTTCTTTTATCTTTCATCCACTCTGGTGTAGAGTAGCTGCAGCGTTTGGATCATTTCCTGTCACATGACCCAGTTTGAGCTTCAGCTGTCGGTCAGATGGACATTGGTCTCTAGAACTCCTGGTCCTCTCAGTGGCTGAAAGGTGTCCAGGTCCTGTGGCTGCTGCGTCCCGCTCGGCCCAGAGGACTTCTGGGAAGACTCTGAGGGAACTCAGTTCTCTGAGAAGTTTTTGTCACGTGTGTTTTTCGTGCAGACGGCTCCATCAGGTGGAGGAGTTTCAGCCCGTTGCGTCTTCTCGCCCTTGGCGCCATCGTGACGTCGGTCTTTGTTCTGTCCTTCGGTCCGTTCGCCGCCGCGGTGAGTGGAAACCAGAGCAGTTGGTTCAGTCGGTTGTTGTTCCTGTGACCTCATGGAGACTTCCTGTTGCTGTGTCAGGGCCAGCTCCCTCAGGTCCTGTCCCGCCTCTTCCCCTTCAAGCGTGGCCTCTGTCACGCCTACTGGGCCCCCAACATCTGGGCCCTCTACAATGTGGTGGACAAAGGCCTGGCGGTGCTGGGTGAGACCGCCGCTCCAGATGTTCAAACTTCTCTCCAGCTTGTCTCCAGTTGTCCGGACAAAACCGTCCGTCTGTTCCAGGTGTTCGTCTGAAGCTGCTGCAGGAGGCGGAGCTTCCTCGAGCCTCCATGACGGGGCGGGTTGGTCCAGGAGTTCCAGCACTTGGTTCTGCCATCAGTGTCCCCGTCCATCACGCTGGCGTGCACGCTGCTGTCCATCCTGGTGAGAGGAAACGAGCTGCGGCGTTGAGGCCTGTGATCCGTGTTGATGGATCTCTGGATCTGGAGGAGGTGGACGGTCACGTTAAACACGTTTGTTCTGACGCAGTGCATCCCAAGTCACTCTGGAAAAAGTGACTTTTTAAAAGAAAAATAACGAATCGATACTACGTGACCACGCCCTCACAGATCCATCATAGCTGCGTGTAAACCGAAGAGTTTTCTCGAAACACTGAACCATGTCTTAGAGACGGTGTGTGTGTCTCTCCCACACTCTCTCTCTGAAGCCAGCGGTGGCGTCCATCTGGCGGCGTCCCCGCGGCGCCCGAGGCTTCCTGCGCTGCTTGCTGATCTGCGCTCTGGGCTCCTTCATGTTCGGCTGGCACGTCCACGAGAAGGCCATCCTGATGGCCGTCCTGCCGCTCAGGTCTGCCGACGGTCTGGGGGGGGGTGAGAGATGGGGAGGCGAACCAGTGGACGAGGTGAAACCTCTTCTGTTTGTCTTCCTGCAGCATCCTGGCAGTGGAGAGCAGAGAGGATGCTGGGATATTCCTGCTTCTGACCACCACAGGACACTACTCATTGTTCCCGCTGCTCTTCACCCCCTGCAGGTAGTCATTATCTATGTTTCCATGGTTTCATCTGTGAAATGTTCAACCAAGTCTTTACAGCTCTGTTCATAGTAGATGGTTTTAGGGGGCGGAGTCAGACACAGACCCTCTTGGAGTCTATATAGTCCTCTACATTCTTGGTGTCTGTTCTGTAGTGGTGTCTGAATATACTCAGTTCAATTCAAATTTAATTGTATGGTGTCTATTACAATACAAATTGTCTCCAGGAGCTTTACAGAAACCCAGATCAGAACTCCTGAAGAAATATTATTAACTAAAGTTATATTATTAATTAAAGAAACAAGGGCAAGTTAAAAAAAAAAACTCCCACAGTGGGACCTTTAAACCAAACAGTATGAAGGAAAAAACTCCTTTAAGAGGAAGAAACCTTGATCAGGACCTGGATCATCAGGGGGACCTTCCTGATGAAGACCAGCTGGATAAAGGAGAACAGAGAGAAGGACAGAAGACAAAGTAGAAGGACAGATATGGGTTTGATGGTATATAGGACAACATATATTATAGTAATTATCCATTAGCTGGAGAACTAATAATTCCATCTTCTATTCTGACTGGTTCATTGTTAGAACATGAACTACAGAGATGATTATATAAACAGATGTAGGCAGCAACACTGAGGTGGTCAGAGGATCAGACTGCAGGTCAGCATGTTAGTTGATATCCCAGAGACACCTATATAGACAGGTGGAGGTCAACGCTGGGATGACGTCTATATAGACAGGTGGAGGTTAACGCTGGGATGACGTGTATATACAGGTAATTACAGGTAACAGGTAATTATGACGTCATCCCAATAACTCCGATATCACGACGAATAGCCCTGATAACATATATTTCTGTCAACACGGCAGTGCCTCGCTCCCTCTGAGCCTTGAATGACCAGTGTTCTGAACTGTTGTCAATGTTATGTTCAAGTAACGTTGGCATAATCAGAAAAATGATTACTCAATAAGGAAAATCAAGAATACCCCCTCATGCCAGAAAACAACTCGTTAACTCGGTCATAATTTTGGTAGTTGCTGACTTAAATTGATATTTGCAGTATTCTCTCCCACATGTTACATATAAAAAAAGAAAAAATAGAAAAGGTTGAAAGAACGACTAGCAAATGATGGAAACGTCGGAATTTACGTTACACCTTGAATGCAGCATGCATTGTGCTGATCACAACAAACATGGCGGCGTGGAACTTTGTTAAAGTTTCAGAAGAAGATAGTTTGGTGGTTTTTTGTGACGAATCCTCCAAGTGAATTCTATGAGGAGGGAAGCACAAGCTTTAATACGTAAAACCTGATCGGCCACCTACAACATAACAATCGCTTCCATGGAGTTTTGAAATCGCGCTAATGGAAGCTAATGCTGACGTGCGCAAGCCAGCAGCAGTCTCTCCTCCCCTCTCCTCTCCCTTATTCCTGTCATCTAAAGCTTCCATGAGATTAAAAAATAAAAACAAATTTTAGTAGCGTTGGAGGTGTAGTTGGAGCGTCCAGTAGCTGAGCTGCGTTGATCTGGAAGTGTCCGGCGCTGAAGGTGGCCAGGCTGTTGCTAGCTAGAGGATGGACGGCCTTGAGCTTGTTGGCACTTCACTACAGCCATAGGCCAACCGGGTCCAGATCCAGGGTGCCCTGGAACAGTCCAGTGACGACCCTTCCATCTACATAGCTAGTTGGCTATCTCCAGCCATGTAGACTGGCCAAACCTGACTAGCGGCAATGGTAGCTCGACCAAAGCAGCTAGCACTAACACCCTTCCCCCCTGGACCCTTCAAAATTGTCCTGGAGGGGCGAGACTGCTAGCATGCTGCTAGTTCTATGGTTTCTGTGGGTTTCTCTGGCTGAGCAAACCGAGTTAAACTGTGGTTGGCTAACTGTGGCTAGCAGCCAGATGCTAGCTTTGGCAGTCGGAGCTCTGACGCAGCTCCAGCAGTCATTATCATCATATCTTAGCTAAATTATGACGTTAATCAGTGTAGCTCACCTGGCTAAAGTGGGACCCACCTCCTAGTTTTTGGATTAACCAGAGTTGGGCGGAGAGCTGCTCAGAGGTCCAGGCTTCAGAAAACGTTTTCCTGACATCACAGACTTTGGTTCTGAGCCAAGTAAACGACTGGTTTAAACCTGCTCTTCAGCTGCACCTGAATGTGGTGGAACGTCAGTAAATGTGTTGATCTGTTTTCTCAGAGCTGCCCATCAAAGCGGGTCTGATGCTGATGTTCACCGTGTTCTCCTTCACTGCTCTCAGGAAGCTCCACAGGTAAGAACTCACCTGCTGATGTCAACATGTGACCCGACCATGCTTGTTAAACCGCCTGAAGTTCCTAACAGATTTACTGATGCTCTGTTTTCCGTTGAGGGATTATTTCTTTTTTTCCTCTGCCCTCAGCTCTCAGGGACCTCTGCTCCGTCCTCTGGAGGTCGTCTACCTGTTGGGTCTGGCTGTGGTGGCGGTGGCCTGTGAGGTCATCTTCCCCATGTCACCATGGCGACAGAAGCTGCCTTTCCTCCCCCTGCTGGCCACATCGGTTGTACTGCTCTGTGGGCGTCTGCTACTCCTTCCTGCGTCTGTATGTCAGTCTGCTGCGGGACGATGCCAAAGCCAAGCAGCTGTGAGATGTGGTCTAGAGCTCGCAGGTTAGGCCCTTCCCCCCCAACGCACCCACATGACCCGACTTTGCACCAAACCTCCGAGGGACCAAACAGACTGGAAACAGAGGTGGTATAAATGTTCTCAGATCTGCTGGTGTGATGGCCTAAAGAATGTTCTGGAGGTCCAGAGACTGGACCTAAAACACTGAGAGGGTCAGTAAAGGTGAAACAATCTGGTCCTCCTCCCATTTACAGCCACTCGTACAGAACCAATCACAAAGGGACGGGGGCGGGGTCAAGCCATGACGGCTGATGACACCGACAGCAGTCGTCCAGCAGCGCGTACGTCGCTCCACTGTCAAAAAATACGGACTCTTCATCAAACTCTTTCTGTCATAATGTTTTGGTTGTTTAGTCTTTTATTTGTGTCTTTCCGGGGGAAAAAAAATTTATTTCTCATAAATTTATCTAATTATGAATTTTTGGCAAATAATGCAACTTTCCTTGAAAACTTGAAAACTTTTCCCCCTAAAATCCTGACTTTTGTTGCAAAAAAAATAAAGCGACTTTTTAAAAATTTGTTTCCAAACTCAGCTTTGTCTCTTAAAATCAAGACAATTTTTTTTTGTAAAAAAACAAACTTTCTCTCACTTTCACTCTTTTGTTTTGTAGTAAAATCAGTTGAGTTTTTCCAGTCTGGAAACAGGAGCGTTTAAAACGACCAAGATCACTGCAGAAATGCTAAAAAACACATTTTAAATCAACAGGTTTTTTCTGTCTAACCATCAACCAGTTGAGATCTTTTACTGATGCTAGTCTGACTGTAGCTCCGCCTACATCGCATGCTTTTTGTCTCTGATTGGTTGTATGTCTGTCTGGTGGTGTCCGTTGGTACTTCCTGAAAATGGAGGTCCAGTCCAGAGGAGCTGGTCTTTACCGCTGGATTCACACGGCAGCGTCGCGCCGTCTCCTGAGACTTTGACGGGGCCACTAGGTGGCGCTCCAACTGACCCCAATCTGAGTCATGAAATACTGAGTTTAAGATCTTGAGGTTTCATTAGCTGCTGGAACATTCCAGACATAAATCAGCTCTACTATTAGATGGTTAGGAGCATAAACGACCAAAACAACCTGCTGGTGTAGATTCAGTCATCCAGGTCTTGGTCGTCCTCAGAGGCTTGAGTCAAGGTGACTGGACCTGAAGACCTTCCAGCTCCCATCCAGGAGGGTTTGTTTAGTTCAGACTGGTTGGTGGGGAGTTTGGCGTTAAAAGCTGTTAAAAGTCTGGAAATCATGCGTGCAGCAGATGAAAGACCAACAAGAGAAAACAAGACCAGAGCCTTCTGGTTCTCCACACTTCTAATAGCTTGTGGGATTGACAGTTTGTCTGGAAATGAAGGAGGACAAACACAAAGCCTTGTGGAACTCCTTTTTACCAGGTTTTAAAGTGGCTCCTCTGTAGGGGAGGAAAATATTTAGATATTTATCTGTTATCTCCTCACTACGCATCCTGTCTTTCCAGTGTCAAGATGAGATTTAATCAAAGTAAAGTAATTCATTCATTCAGTCCGACTCCATTTGATTAAAGATAACTTTACCATAAAATATGAATGAGGATTTATTAGTTAAGCAGTAGTTAAGAGTACAAGCCTGTCTGGCTACTCTCTTTTCTACCACTTCTTTACAGTGTCATGTGTTTTTAAAGTCATATTGACTGAAACTGATGTTGGATTTCACCATGAACAGTTACGTAAAAAGACATCAGAAGTCCTTAAAAGAAAAGAAGATATTAACTTTCTAAGGTGAAATTTTTCCTACAAAAAAATAAAAAATAGAAAATAAAAGACAGAAGTGCTAAATTGGAGCCTTGTGGTGCTCCATTATTAACTTCTGAGGGAGAAGCAGCTCTTATAGCTGTGAAGGAGAAAATAACATTAATTATGTAATTTCATCCAGATGATGGTGTTTTAGGGTTTAAAGAAAGACTTGGTTTGTTTAAAAACTTTATTGATAAGGCAACACAGCAAAGATGACATCATTTCTCATGTGTGATCCGATCACAACTACACGTTTGTTCCTCCAACCATTCGGTCCATGTGTGGGGTCAGACCATCATGTGCTGTCACATCTCTTAATCGCGATTAATCACATTATTTCCCTGATTAATCACCATTAATTGCATTGTATACGCAAAATCAAATAATGAATTTAACAGTAGTGTAAAGGTCACTTTTATTTAAATGTTCTGCTGCCATATGAACTAAAGTGTCATAACACTTGTTGTTCAAACACTTTTAACATCAGCACTTGTCAGTAACACATATTTAGTGTAAATCTCATATTAAAAATGTCAAATAAAATAAAGCTTCTTGCCACTGCCAGGGGATTAATGTCATCCTGTTTTAATGAAAAAAAAAAAAAAAGTCTACCAACAAAATCCTGAGCCACAATCACAACATTAAAACAGGTAATTTCTGAGATAACAGCATAAACTTTTAACGGGGAGTTCAACTTGTCAGTTGTTACAAATAACCTTGTTTCTGTTGAATCCTCCGTCTAGAAGAACTTTAAAATGAAAAATGTCCATGTTAAGGTTTAGTAACTTTACCAATCTGTGTATCATTCATTCTTTCCAGTTTTCAATGGTCAATCAAAAATTAAAAAAATTAAAAAGTGACTTTTTATTTTGTTTTTCATTATTTAATCTAACACACACACACAAAAGAAAAAAAAAAATGCTTGTTTTTTTTTTTCAATATATATTTCAAGTTTAGACTTGGATCAAAAATACAAAATGAAAAATCAGGCCACGGTACTGAATTTGTTTTTAGTATTTAATTGTCCAGTTTACGTGACCCTGAAATATCTTTGTGCATCAGTTTCAGGTATCATGGCGGCGCTGGAATCACATCACTATAATATTTGCAATATTGTGTAAATCTGAATGAAAACTCAGCTCATATATAGATGAACCAAAGCCTCTCCATCTCTGCGTCCGACATCAGTCTTTTTCTCCTCAGATCATGACGAGAACAGAATCTTCTGATGCTCATTTCCATCATTGCAGGACACCCATCTGCTGTTGAATAAGTCATTGATCAGACTACGGTATTGGCCCAAATATAGGACGATATTTAATCTAGAAGTCCATATTCTCTGTAGCCCTGTAGTCCTGGGCCCCCTAGTGGCTGTGGGTGCTCTCTGCGCCTGAGGCTGGATTTCACAAGAAATGTTTCCTTTAGATGTTTTACATCATAATTGCAGTGTTAGATTATAGTTGTATAACTGTTTCATTAATTATCTTCCAGGTCCTTAAGTTCATTCATTCTCTCTCAGAGAACTTTAATATAATAATAAAAAAAAAAACTTTTTTTTCTTAGATCCAGACTGGAGTTTGTGAGTTAGCTTTTCTAAACAAGAATAATAATAATAGTTTTGCTACATCTAACCCCAAAAACTATTTAAATTCAAACACAATTATTTTTTTAACCTCAAAAAAAAAAAAAAAAAAGCCAAGTGACATAATGTTACATCACTGAAGATGTGAAAGAAAATGTTTTTCTGTCAACGTCAGAAATTTAAATAGAAAACATCATCGTACAGCTGATTCCTTTAATGACGAGGTCTAAAACATTTGGATACCATCAAAAAACGAAATAAGTTTATAAAAATAGAATAAATCTTAGATTTCTTTTTTTAGTTTGGACAAAAGTAAAAAAAAAATATACCAATAACATCCAGCTAGGAAACTTAAATAGCTTTGTTAAATGGGTGGATGAGGAGGGGCGGAGCTAGACCCTGACACCCAATCACAGATGAGAAGGGGCGGAGCCAGACCCTGACACCCAATCACAGATGAGGAGGGGCGGAGCAGCGGACCCTGACACCCAATCACAGATGAGAAGGGGCGGAGCTAGACCCTGACACCCAATCACAGATGAGGAGGGGCGGAGCTGGACCCTGACACCCAATCACAGATGAGGAGGGGCGGAGGACCCTGACACCCAATCACAGATGAGGAGGGCGGAGCTGGACCCTGACACCCAATCACAGATGAGGAGGGGCGGAGCTGGACCCTGACACCCAATCACAGATGAGGAGGGGCGGAGCTGGACCCTGACACCCAATCACAGATGAGGAGGGGCGGAGCCGGACCCTGACACCCAATCACAGATGAGAAGGGGGGGAGCTGGACCCTGACACCCAATCACAGATGAGGAGGGGCAGAGCCGGACCCTGACACCCAATCACAGATGAGAAGGGGTGGAGCTGGACCCTGACACCCAATCACAGATGAGGAGGGGCGGAGCCGGATCATGACACCCAATCACAGATGAGAAGGGGCGGAGCCGGACCCTGACACCCAATCACAGATGAGGAGGGGCGGAGCCGGACCCTGACACCCAATCACAGATGAGGAGGGCGGAGCCGGACCCTGACACCCAATCACAGTCCAGCTGGATGTGGAGTTGAGACAAAAGCAGTTGGATGGAGTTGGTCTTGGAGGGATCACTGTCGCCCCATCACGATGATCTCCAGAACCGGCGTCAGGTCCATCAGGTTGTTCAGCATTTCCATGATGTCCGGGTGTTCTTTGGCTCCGTCGATGAACTCCTCCAGAGTCAACTCACCTGACGGGGTCAGAAGTACAAAACTTCTTCAGACAGAAACTGACAGCTGACCGCTGGACGTCATCATTTTACCGAAAATATTGAAGGTAACTCGTGAACAACTGGAGAATCTGCTGTAAACATAAGATACCCGTAAGGCTCGTTTTTCCAGTTTACCTCACATATTCTATCCCATAATGCAACAGGCCACTAACTGGTCTGGTGCTGAGTCATCTGTTTTGGTTTTGTTTTCCTTACCTTCACCCTTCACATCAATCCTCTCAAAAATGAGCGCCACGATCTCTTCTGGGTCAATGTCTCTGTTACGTGTAATGTCCTGGATGGCCTGGAGGGGGAGATGGAGTACAGAAACACAGCAGTCAACCGGCATCAATGAACCCCAGAGACTGCAGTTCCTCTACCGACCACTAGAAGCTGCAGTTCCTCTACCGACCACTAGAGGCTGCAGTTCCTCTACCGACCTCTAGAGGCTGCAGTTCCTCTACTGACCACTAGAGGCTGCAGTTTAGGCTCTTGCCGATTGTGCTAGCATAATTCTTTGGCATAATCTGAGGAATTGAGCATAATTTTTGCCCTTTTTCCAAAAGTAGCACTGCTAGCATAATCCGTATATTTTCTTGTCTTAATAGCACATTTTTAGAATAATTCAAGAAAACGAAGATCTCAGCTACTAAAAACGATAGATTACTATTAACAGTTGGTTCCATACTTGCAAGCAAGTGTGATGCTTCAATATAACAAACGCTAATTAACTGTTAGAGAACGAATTAGAGAAGTCAAGCCGGACTGCGTGGTTTAGAAACAAGCGAGATTATTCAATGTTAAATTTGTTATCCATGCTAGCGCGCACCACAGTTCGTTGTTTACTCGAAATTTGCATACTTTACCATGGTAACTGGAGGCCATTTGAGTGCAAAACCTTGCGCAAACTGTGTCACGCTCTGCTACAAGCGATGGTTAGCAAGCTATACGCAGATAGTTATCCACCACACTATCCAGGCATTGTGCAACCTATTTTTGTTCACTGGATAACTATCCGTGGATAGCAGATTTATCCGCCGTATAGGCCTAACCACCTGATAAAGTTACCTAGGTTTTGAACAACCGGGCCCAGAACGTCAGGTCAGGGTTAATAAAATACATTTTCAAACTTGTCTTGTGAGTTGTGAAGTTTGTGCACAGCATAATTTTTTTTAAAAAGTAGCATAATTTTGAAAAGCGAGCATAATTGAGCATAATTTGGGCAAAAAAACGAGCACTGCCACTAGCATAATATGCCACTTTTACCAGCACAATCGGCAAAGCCTACTGCAGTTCCTCCACTGACCACTAGAGGCTGCAGTTCCTCTACCGACCACTAGAGGCTGCAGTTCCTCCACCGATCACTAGAGGCTGCAGTTCCTCCACTGACCACTAGAGGCTGCGGTTCCTCCACCGACCACTAGAGGCTGCGGTTCCTCCACCGACCACTAGAGGCTGCAGTTCCTCTACCGACCACTAGAGGCTGCAGTTCCTCCACCGACCACTAGAGGCTGCAGTTCCTCTACTGACCACTAGAGGCTGTAGTTCCTCCACTGACCACTAGAGGCTGCAGTTCCTCTACCGACCACTAGAGGCTGCAGTTCCTCTACCGACCACTAGAGGCTGCAGTTCCTCTACCGACCACTAGAGGCTGCAGTTCCTCTACCGACACTAGAGGCTGTAGTTCCTCTACCGACCACTAGAGGCTGCAGTTCCTCTACCGACCACTAGAGGCTGCAGTTCCTTCACCGACCACTAGAGGCTGCAGTTCCTCTACCGACCACTAGAGGCTGCAGTTCCTCTACCGACCACTAGAGGCTGCAGTTCTATACCGACCACTAGAGGCTGCAGTTCCTCCACCGACCACTAGAGGCTGCAGTTCCTCTACCGACCACTAGAGGCTGCAGTTCCTTCCTACCGACCACTAGAGGCTGCAGTTCCTCTACCGACCACTAGAGGCTGCGGTTCCTCCACCGACCACTAGAGGCTGCAGCTTCCTCTACCGACCACTAGAGGCTGCAGTTCCTCCACCGACCACTAGAGACTGCAGTTCCTCCGACCACTAGAGGCTGCAGTTCCTCTACTGACCACTAGAGGCTGCAGTTCCTCTACCGACCACTAGAGGCTGCAGTTCCTCTACCGACCACTAGAGGCTGCAGTTCCTCTACCGACCACTAGAGGCTGCAGTTCCTCCACCGACCACTAGAGGCTGTAGTTCCTCTACCGACCACTAGAGGCTGCAGTTCCTTCACCGACCACTAGAGGCTGCAGTTCCTCTACCGACCAAGAGGCTACGGTTCCTCCACCGACCACTAGAGACTGCAGTTCCTTCACCGACCACTAGAGGCTGCAGTTCCTCTACTGACCACTAGAGACTGCAGTTCCTCCACTGACCACTAGAGGCTCAAGTTCCTCCACTGACCACTAGAGGCTGCAGTTCCTCTACTGACCACTAGAGGCTGCAGTTCCTTCACCGACCACTAGAGGCTGTAGTTTCCTCTACCGACCACTAGAGGCTGCAGTTCCTTCACCGACCACTAGAGGCTGTAGTTCCTCTACCGGCCACTAGAGGCTGCAGTTCCTTCACCGATCACTAGAGGCTGCAGTTCATCTACAGACCACTAGAGGCTGCGGTTCCTCTAATAACCACTAGGGTCTGGCTCCAACAGTGAGTCAGTCTCCATTGACCTCCATTTAAAATGTCCAACTTTACAGCAGGAATAAACATTTACCGCCTGGTACAAAAAACAAAAACTTTTTTTGATAGATTTCACATCCATGGTGTTAAGTGCACTAACAGATCAACGCAGTCTGCTCTGGGTTGGCCAGGAAGGGTCCAGGGGTGAAGATGGCTCATTTGAGTCAGTACAAACACTTGTCTTGGATCATAGGTTTTTTCCTGGGCTTTGTGGGGGTGTGGTCTTTGTGTTGTGCGGGCGTGTTCTGTGTGGGGGTGTGGTGGTCTTGTGTTGTTAGGGTGGTGTCTTTGTGTTGTGAGGGTGTGGTCTTTAGCATAGTGCGAATTACGGGGGGGGGGTTCCACCCCCCTAAAGAAGGGACAAATTGTCATTTTTGTCATCTCTAGAAAATTGACCCCCCCCAATCGTCATTGTATAATTCACACTCTGGTCTTTGGTGAGGGTGTGGTCTATGTGGGGGTGGTGTCTTTGTGTTGTGAGGGTGTGGTCTTTGGTGAGGGCGTGGTCTTTGTGGGGGTGGGGTCTCTCGAGGGAGTTCTGCCCCAGTGTAGTGTGGATCCAGTAGGTGATCATGCCTAGAGGGGGATCCAAGGCAGCTGTAGATGATGATGGTGGTGATAAGAACAATAATAATTGTGTGAGTAAATATAAATACACACACACTCGTATAATTTATGTTCAGGTATCATGTCATATGTCCATCTAAAAACAGGGGTCTCCAAGTCCAGTCCTGGAGGGCCCTGTCCTGCATGTCTTAGATGTTTTTCTACCACAACACACCTGATTCACATGAATGGATCATCATCTTATTATCCAGGTTCCTAGTTGGTAAAATACAAGACCTCAGAAAATTACATAAACTTTTCAAGAAAGTGTGAAAGTTTGAAAAAAGGCATCAGTTCTTTCCCATAACCCCTAATGAGCTGAAGCAGGTTGATGTTTTAGATTGGATCGTACTGATTTGTGCTGCTTCCTTTGACCTGGTGCAACCTTATTACTCAGCAGATTAACACGTGTCTAATTTTAGAGCTAATCCAGTCTGGTTTTCTGCTGCTGGTTCAGGGTTAGTTCACACCAACCACTAAAACTATGTCACCCTTCAGAGCTCAGAGAAACTCTCATCCCAACTTACCTTTATTCAAACAAGCCTTCCAGATCCTGAACTGAGTTTCTGAACTACTTCTCTGAAGACCCAAGTTCAGTTTATGTCAGGACACTGGAAATCCTCTTTAATAAATGTGACTGAGTTAACACTCATAACCAGGATTAAAACAGGGACAGAAGAGAGATGGAGGCATGAAATGGAGCCAAGACTGGCAGAGTGCCTCATGTAGGTCCTGAAGATGGATTTAAGGTCTCCTTGGCTGACGAACTGGGGTTTTCCAGATTATGGTCGTAAACTCAGATCTCACTGGGGGAAACTCAGATTAACGAAACTCATCTACTGTTTGTGATCTCCACATCTTCAAAGAGAATTCTTTCTTTTTCAACGCTATTGTTGGTGCTTTTATAAAACTGCATCACGGATATGAATTCTAGCAGCGCTCCTGCAGTGATCCACCAATCATGTAGCAGTGCTCCTGCAGTGATCCACCAATCATCTAGCAGCGCTCCTGCAGTGATCCGCCAATCATCTAGCAACACTCCTGCAGTGATCCGCCAAATAATCTAGCAACGCTCCTGCAGTGATCCATCAATCATCTAGCAGTGATCCGCCAATCATCTAGCAACGCTCCTGCAGTGATCCGCCAATCATGTAGCAACACTCCTGCAGTGATCCACCAATCATGTAGCAACGCTCCTGCAGTGATCCGCCAATCATGTAGCAACACTCCTGCAGTGATCCACCAATCATGTAGCAACGCTCCTGCAGTGATCCACCAATCATCTAGCAACGCTCCTGCAGTGATCCGCCAATCATGTAGCAACGCTCCTGCAGTGATCCACCAATCATGTAGCAACGCTCCTGCAGTGATCCGCCAATCATCTAGCAACGCTCCTGCAGTGATCCACCAATCATCTAGCAACGCTCCTGCAGTGACCCGCTAATCATCTAGCAACGCTCCTGCAGTGATCCAAAATTCATCTAGCAGCGCTCCTGCAGTGATCCACCAATCATGTAGCAATGCTCCTGCAGTGATCCATCAATCATCTAGCAGTGATCCGCCAATCATCTAGCAACGCTCCTGCAGTGATCCGCCAATCATGTAGCAACACTCCTGCAGTGATCCACCAATCATGTAGCAACACTCCTGCAGTGATCCACCAATCATGTAGCAGCGCTCCTGCAGTGATCCACCAATCATGTAGCAACGCTCCTGCAGTGATCCGCTAATCATCTAGCAACGCCCCTGCAGTGATCCTCCAATCATCTAGCAACGCTCTTGCAGTGATCCACCAATCATCGAGCAACGCTCCTGCAGTGATCCGCCAATCATCTAGCAACGCTCCTGCAGTGATCCACCAATCATCTAGCAGCGGTCCTGCAGTGATCCAGCAATCATCTAGCAGCGCTCCTGCAGTGACCGCGCCAATCATCTAGCAACGCTCCTGCAGTGATCCACCAATCATCTAGCAGCGGTCCTGCAGTGATCCAGCAATCATCTAGCAGCGCTCCTGCAGTGACCCGCCAATCATCTAGCAACGCTCCTGCAGTGATCCGCTAATCATCTAGCAACGCTCCTGCAGTGATCCGCTAATCATCTAGCAACGCTCCTGCAGTGATCCAAAATTCATCTAGCAGCGCTCCTGCAGTGATCCACCAATCATCTAGCAACACTCCTGCAGTGATCCACCAATCATCTAGCAACGCTCCTGCAGTGATCCGCCAATCATCTAGCAACGCTCCTGCAGTGATCCACCAATCATCTAGCAGCGCTCCTGCAGTGATCCGCCAATCATCTAGCAACGCTCCTGCAGTGATCCACCAATCATCGAGCAACGCTCCTGCAGTGATCCGCCAATCATCTAGCAACGCTCTTGCAGTGATCCACCAATGATCGAGCAACGCTCCTGCAGTGATCCGCCAATCATCTTGCAACGCTCTTGCAGTGATCCGCTAATCATCTAGCAACGCCCCTGCAGTGATCCTCCAATCATCTTGCAACGCTCCTGCAGTGATCCGCCAATCATCTTGCAACGCTCTTGCAGTGATCCGCTAATCATCTAGCAACGCCCCTGCAGTGATCCTCCAATCATCGAGCAACGCTCCTGCAGTGATCCGCCAATCATCTAGCAACGCTCTTGCAGTGATCCACCAATGATCGAGCAACGCTCCTGCAGTGATCCGCCAATCATCTTGCAACGCTCTTGCAGTGATCCGCTAATCATCTAGCAACGCCCCTGCAGTGATCCGCCAATCATCTTGCAACGCTCCTGCAGTGATCCGCTAATCATCTAGCAACGCCCCTGCAGTGATCCTCCAATCATCTAGCAACGCCCCTGCAGTGATCCTCCAATCATCTAGCAGCGCTCCTGCAGTGATCCTCCAATCATCTAGCAACACTCCTGCAGTGATCCGCCAATCATCTAGCAACGCCCCTGCAGTGACCCGCCAATCATCTAGCAACGCTCCTGCAGTGATCCGCCAATCATCTAGCAACGCCCCTGCAGTGACCCGCCAATCATCTAGCAACGCTCCTGCAGTGATCCGCTAATCATCTAGCAACGCTCCTGCAGTGATCCAAAATTCATCTAGCAGCGCTCCTGCAGTGATCCACCAATCATCTAGCAACACTCCTGCAGTGATCCACCAATCATCTAGCAACGCTCCTGCAGTGATCCTCCAATCATCTAGCAACACTCCTGCAGTGATCCGCCAATCATCTAGCAACGCCCCTGCAGTGACCCGCCAATCATCTAGCAACGCTCCTGCAGTGATCCGCCAATCATGTAGCAACGCTCCTGCAGTGATCCGCCAATCATGTAGCAACGCTCCTGCAGTGATCCACCAATCATGTAGCAACGCTCCTGCAGTGATCCACCAATCATCGAGCAACGCTCCTGCAGTGATCCGCCAATCATCTAGCAACGCTCTTGCAGTGATCCACCAATCATCTAGCAACGCTCCTGCAGTGATCCACCAATCATCTAGCAACGCTCCTGCAGTGATCCACCAATCATCTGGCAAGGCTCCTGCAGTGATCCACCAATCATCTAGCAGCGGTCCTGCAGTGATCCAGCAATCATCTAGCAGCGCTCCTGCAGTGATCCACCAATCATCTAGCAGCGCTCCTGCAGTGATCCACCAATCATCTAGCAGCGCTCCTTCAGTGATCCACCAATCATCTAGCAACGCTCCTGCAGTGATCCACCAATCATCTAGCAGCGCTCCTGCAGTGATCCACCAATCATCTAGCAACGCTCCTGCAGTGATCCACCAATCATCTAGCAACGCTCCTGCTGTTGTCCACCAATCATCTAGCAGTGCTCCTTCAGTGACCCGCCAATCATCTAGCAATGCTCCTGCTGTTGTCCACCAATCATCTAGCAGCGCTCCTTCAGTGATCCACCAATCATCTAGCAACGCTCCTTCAGTGATCCACCAATCATCTGCCAGCGCTCCTGCGGTGATCAACCAATCATCTAGCAGCGCTCCTGCAGTGATCCACCAATCATCAGTTGTATATGCCTGTACTGAGAGCACGTATATCATTGTTCTTGGTACCGTGAAGATGGTCTCCAGCTCTTCCTTGTCGATCTTCCCGTTGCCGTCCTGATCAAACAGTTTGAAGTACCACTTGAGTTTCTGGTTGATTTCTCCTTTCAGCAGCAGGCTGATGGCAGCGATGTACTCCACGAAGTCGATGTAACCGTCCTGCAGAAACAAACCACCTCATCAATATTCAGAATTCACACCTGTTACACACCTGTTCACAGACCACACAGAGTTTTCATCAGCTGGATGTCCTCTTTTTCCCTGTCCCCCATGGGTCTGGGTCTGGGTCTGGGTCAGGTTCTAGTTCTGGGTCTGGTTCTAGATCTGGGGCTGGTTCTGGGTCTGGTTCTAGTTCTAGATCTAGGTCTAGTTCTAGTTCTGGGTCTGGTTCTGGTTCTAGATCTTGGTCTGGTTTAGTTCTGGGTCTGGTTCTGGTTCTAGATCTTGGTCTGGTTCTGCTTCTGGGTCCGGTTCTAGTTTCATGTTCTAGATCTGGGGCCGGTTCTAGTTCTGGTTCTGGTTCTTGTTCTATATCTGGGTCTGGTTCTAATTCTGGGTCTGGTTCTGGTTCTTGTTGTAGATCTAGGCCTGGTTCTTGTTCTGGGTCTATTTCTAGTCCTGGGTCTATTTCTAGTTCTGGTTCTAGTTCTGGTTTTAGATCTTGATGTGTTTCTGGTTCTGGTTCTGGGTCTAGTTCTAGTTTCATGTTCTAGATCTGGGGCCAGTTCTAATTCTGGGTCTGGTACTGGTTCTAGATCTTGGTCTGGTTCTGGTTCTTGTTCTAGATCTGGGTCTGGTTCTTGTTCTGGTTCTAGTTCTGGTTTTTGATCTTGGTCTGGTTCTGGGTCTGGTTCTAGTTTCATGTTCCAAATATGGGGCCGTTTCTAATTCTGGGTCTGGTTCTGGTTCTAGCTCTGTGTCTGGTTCTAGATCTGGGGATGTTCTAGTCCTGGGTCTGGTTCTAGTTCTGGGTCTGGTTCTGGTTCTGGTTCTAGATCTTGGTCTGGTTCTAGTTCTGGGGTTGGTTCTGGTTCTAGATCTTGGTCTGGTTCTGGTTCTGGGGCTGATTCTTTTTCTAGTTCCATTTCTGAGGATGGTTCTGGGTCTGAGTCTGGTTCTGGTTCTAGTTCTGGGTCTATTTATAGTCCTGGGTCTGGTTTTAGTTCTGGTTCTGGTTCTAGTTCTAGTTCTCGTTCTGGTTCTGAGAAGTTAAAAGTAAACAAATAAGAAAAATCAACACTTTGAAAGGAAATAAAATAATTACTTCAAAAGAGAGCAAATCGATGTGAAAATAAAAATAATCAACAAACAAACATAAAAGCTGAAGAACCTCCAGATCCTGAACTCCCATGATCCTCTGACCTTCATCACCAGACAAACACCTGCAGGAGCTCTGGTTCCACTGCTTCTTTATTTTTACACCGTTAAAAATCCACTGACCCCCAACCCAAACACTTTCAGGAGGTGGAGCCTCTACGGCCTCTCTATGGGGACTCCGCCAGGGGCCTGCAAGGGCCACCAGAGGCCTCGTAGCCACCAGGGGCCACCAGGGGCCCCGGAACCACATGGGACACCAGGGGCCAGCAGGGGGGCCATCAGAGGCCTCGTAGCCACCAGGGGCCACCAGGGGCCCCGGAACCACATGGGACACCAGGGGCCAGCAGGAGCCACCAGAGGCCTCGTAGCCACCAGGGGCCACCAGGGGCCCCGGAACCACATGGGCCAGCAGGGGCCAGCAGGGGCCCTGTAACCACCAGGGGCCAGCAGGGGCCACCAGAGGCCTCGTAGCCACCAGGGGCCAGCAGGGGCCACCAGAGGCCTCGTAGCCACCAGGGGCCACCAGAGGCCTCGTAGCCACCAGGGGCCACCAGGGGCCACCAGAGGCCTCGTAGCCACCAGGGGCCACCAGGGGCCCCAAAAACACATGGGCCAGCAGGGGCCAGCAGGGGCCAGCAGGGGCCACCAGGGGCCTCGAGATACAAGATCAGCCTCAACGTCCAGAGCTGGTGCAGAAATAAAATGAACTGATTTCATCTGAATGAACCTAAAAACAAAGTAACAATTTTACACTGTAAATAGTAAAATACTTGGTAAAATCAGTTTCTGTTTCTTGTTTGCATTTGTGAAAGTTACAGATAAGTAATTCGTTTGAGAATTTAACTTACTTAAATGTTTATATCATTAAAATTCCCATCAGATTCATTTATCAAACTCAATTTTAGAGAGTTTATTAAAACTAAATCTTTGTGACGTCCTACAGGATGAACTTTAACTACTAAAGTTACCGTACTAAAGAACAGTAACTACTTTTATCGCTCAAAATGAGATTTTAGCTGGATGGACATGAGCTGCTGCAATGTTTAATTCAAACTTTAGTGCAGAGGCACGGCTTGGTTTTTCCCATGATGTTCTGTCAGTATTGTATCCTACAAAGCTACAAAGCTACAAAGCTAACCTTACAAAGTTTGTTTTTAGACAAATTCAGATGTTCCTTCATATTGTCTACAAATGTCTTCACAATTGTTATCTTGTAGGATTATTTTTATTTGGCCACTGTTTTTTTTTTACTGCCACAGTTGAAATTCTGGCTAACAGAAATATGCGCTGGGGCTAATGCTAACATGCGAGCTAATCATTAACAGCACTGTTTGTAGCCTGAAGCTCCATGTCAGTTCTTCAACCACTGTCCTGCAGGTTTCAATGTTTCTCTCTAAAACATGCAGGACAGTTGGAGGACGCTGCTCTGATTGATGAAGTTTAGTGCCACAGCGTTAATAACAGATTAGACTGACGACGCCTGTAAGATTGTGTTTAATTATTCACCTGTAACTCCAGGATCCAACGACATCAGTTTCTAAGAAGAGATGCAACGCTGAGACGTCTCATTGAGTACAAAGGATTTGGGTTGGGTCAGATTATCTGGGTCGGGTCAGATTATCTGGGTC
Source organism: Hirundichthys speculiger (assembly GCA_018398805.1). Classification (NCBI taxonomy): domain Eukaryota; kingdom Metazoa; phylum Chordata; class Actinopteri; order Beloniformes; family Exocoetidae; genus Hirundichthys; species Hirundichthys speculiger. The sequence continues at coordinate 83,388 of JAGFBZ010003003.1, forward strand.
GGGTCAGATTATCTGGGTCAGGTCGGAAACTGAGTCGGGTCAGAAACCGGGTCGGGTCAGAAACTGAGTCGGGTCAGAAACTGGGTCGGGTCAGAAACTGAGTCGGGTCAGAATCAACATCAGATCAACATCTGCCCTACATCTGGAGGATCCACCTAAACTCTGAGACATTTGAGGTCTTCCAAAGACTTTTTGTCGGACTGGACTCGCTGCGCCCAAAACCACCAGCCAACTTCATGACAGTCCAGAACCACCAGCTGGTCCACCTGTGGACCGTTTCAGCTACTGATGGTTTCCAGACTTTGCTGTGTCAGAGATCTGTGGAGCAGCTACAGATGTTCTACAGATGTTCTTCTATGGTCCTTTAGGTTTGACTGGAGTTTCTGATAAATGTTTCCACTGTGGAGCTTTTATCAGCTGCGGGTCAGAACCTGTGTTCTGTAAATGTTCTAATGTGCATCTATAAATCAAAATCATTGTTTTGTTATCACTCTTTTGGATATATTTGCACTGCTAAAAACAAGTTAGCTTTTTTGTGTTCAGCACTAAGATCAGGTCACAGATCACTTTGATCTATTTTGATTTTAAAAACAGTCGTATTTAAAGAGTTTAGAACTGTAAAAATGAAAAAACCTGTCTTTCTTAAATGTAAAAGATTTTGTTAGTTCTTTCTTACTATTTTTATTAAGTAATTTAGACTTTAAAAACATGAAATTGTGTTTCATTTAAAATTGAATTTTTCCAAATCAATTTCTTCATATATACATATAGTTTTTACTTATTTAAATATAATATAGTCAACTCATTGTTTTTTAAATCAGTTAAACTATTTTTTTGTCTTTTTCTTTAAGGCAGTGCTAAAAAAAATTAACAGTAAAATATAAATTTTTGAATTTTCCAAAATCAGAAAAACAAGAAATTTACTAAACTACTAAAAAGTGGTTTGAAAATGTTGCCTCATTTTTTTTTAATTGGATCTAAGCAACATTTTTTACAGCGTAGATTTTGGTTTTTCTATTAAAAAAGCAAAATTTACACATTTAGAAAATAAATGAATGAAATAATTTTTCAGATTCAATATATTTCATAGAATCAACATCTTTTTTTTATTTTTCTGAATTTATGATTGTAAAGTCACAATTTTAAAGTTAAACATTTCCATAAACTCCATGTCTAAAATTAATAAAAATGTAATTTAAAAAAGATTTATTAAATGACTTCTTTGGGATTTATAGATTTTTATATTTATAAGATGAAAAAAAATGCTTAGAACCAAAATTTCAGACGTTTCCTCTTAAATGTGTGAGTTTCTTGTTTCTTCTCTACAAACTCAGCGGCTGGTTGAGACGGTTCAGGCCAGGACGACCCGGGATGACCCGGGATGACCCGGGACGACCCGGGTCCTGCTGCAGAGGTCAAAGAGGTCTGAACCTCTGCGCCGCTGCTCCATGACCTGAACCCGGTGGGCGGATGCAGATCCAGATGGTTTTGGTTCGACTCAGATGGGCGACCCGGTGATTGACAACCTCTGCTGGTTCTGGTGTTGATATTTTCTGGACCGGCCCGTCATCGTCGAGGGTTTCTGGGCTCAGAACTCACCCCGTCCATGTCGAAGGTGAAGAAGACCTGCTCCACGTAGCTGTTGGCGTCCTCGGTGATGCCCTTCAGGTTCAGGATGGCCTTCAGCTCGAACAGCGTGATGAGGCCCGACGGGGACTCCCTCATGAACTTGTTGTACCAGTGGTGCATGTCCTCGGCCAGGATGTCGTCCAGGTTCGACCCATGGTTCCCCATGACCGAGGCCCGACCCGTTAAAAAAAGCAGAAGAGGGTTTCGGCAGCCAGACGACGGCCGTGGGCCTCCTCTGAGCTCAGAGCCGTACGGGGACGACTGCAGTCCTACGTTTGGGACGAAGAGCCTCAGAAAGTCGTCCAGCCTGCCGTGACTCTGCAGAGAAGAAACCTCAGAACTCTTTAACCCTCTTAGGTCCGGGAAAGAATCAAGAAGCTCCTAAAATAACCCACTAATGAGATGAGCCGCTCTGCCGCGGTGAAGACGAGGCCACACCCGCTGGGTTCATCTGAACGCAGCCTTACGTAACCAGCTGACCCGGTTCAGGCACAAGACTCCCCGGATCTGAAGACACGCGATCGGATCAGCGTGATGCAGATCTTTGTGGTTTCAGGTTCCTGGAAAAGGACTTTCCGTCTGCTGGACGTCAAACATGACGATCAGAACCAGAATTAACCTTCACCTCCTGTCACATCTTTAATCACACAAAGCTCATTTCTGTTTCCAGTATTCATGAAAGACTGGATTTACGAACATTTCAGCCCAAAATAATGAGAACTTAAAAAAAGAGCAACATGTTCTTCATTTGTGTTCTGATGCTGAACCTTCTGGGTCTCTGGTGAACTGCTGCTGTACCATCATCACCAGGAGGCTTAGAGCTACTGGTATGGATCCAGTTAAACCATTCACCATCTGTCGTCATAAGCATCAAACAGATAAAACAACTTCCCTCTTTCTCTCTGTTGTTTCTGCGATTTAATTTGCAGTTCGGCTGAAAATAATTAACATAACTGGACAAACGGTTCTGTCACCTGGGCGTTTCTGAGGAGAGGTTTCAGTCAGTTTACATCTCTCTGCACCGTATAAGTTGGGTATTTTAGCTTGTGCTAAATTATGATGCTAATTAATGCTAACTGACATTCATTCTGATGTTAGGATTTAGGATTAATTTAGAGAACTGTTGTGGCAATGCTGGCTGCTTTTATGACTGTGAGTGAGTCCTCAGTTTTGCTGCTTTAGGTTTTATTACCTAAACCACTGGAACATCCTGACTTCCTGACCTGCTGTCTTCCAAGGAAGTTTGTGACAGCATAGATAAACACATTTTAGGGACATCTCATCTCCTGGACAAACAACAACAGCATGTGTTCGGACCTGTGATTCAGAGCTGTTGGCCACCTGGATTCTGAGACAAAGGCTAAAAACTCAGAAGAATGTGGGGACCTGCATTTTCCTGGTATCTCTTGTGTTAGGAAGATGTAGCATTGGCCGATTAAAATATTCTGCATGGCATATTGAATCTTTGTATTCATCATTGTATATTAAACTCTTTAACTGCTCTTTGTTTCTAGTCTCTTCAATGGCACCAGATAAAAGAAGACGGAGAATTACTTTGATCGATCAGATCTGTACAAACATCCTCATTTCAAGTGTCGCAACTGAAACAACATCTCTGAAATGAGTTCTCGTGGAACTGAAACCAGGACTAGAAGAGCTGAAACCAGGACTAGAAGAGCTGAAACCAGGACAAGAGGAGCTGAAACCAGGACAAGAGGAGCTGAAACCAGGACGAGAGAAGCTGAAACCAGGACTAGAAGAGCTGACACCAGGACGAGAGAAGCTGAAACCAGGACTAGAGGTGCTGAAACCAGGACTAGAAGAGCTGAAACCAGGACTAGAGGTGCTGAAACAAGGACTAGAAGAGCTGAAACCAGGACTAAAAGAGCTGAAACAAGGACTAGAAGTGCTAAAACCAGGACTAGAAGAGCTGAAACCAGGACGAGAAGAGCTGAAACCAGGACTAGAGGTACTGAAACCAGGGCAAGAGGGTGTAAACCAGGACTAGAAGAAATGAAACCAGGACTAGTGGAGCTGAAACCAGGACTAGAGGAGCAGAAACCAGAACTAGAAGAGCTGAAACCAGGGCTAGAGGATGGAAACCAGGACTAGAAGAGCTGAAACCAGGACTAGAGGAGCTGAAACCAGGACTAGAAAAGCTGAAACCAGGACTAGAAGAGCTGAAACCAGGACTAGAGGCTGAAAACCAGGACTAGAGGCACTGAAACCAGGACTAGAAGAGCTGAAAAACCAGGATTAGAGGTGCTGAAACAAGGACTAGAAGAGCTGAAACCAGGACTAGAGGTGCTGAAAACCAGGACTAGAGGAGCTGAAATCAGGACTAGAGGCTCAGAAACCAGGACTAGTGGAGCTGAAACCAGGACTAGAGGAGCGGAAACCAGGACTAGAAGAGCTGAAACCAGGGCTAGAGGATGGAAACCAGGACTAGAAGAGCTGAAACCAGGATTAGAGGAGCTGAAACCAGGACTAGAAAAGCTGAAACCAGGACTAGAAGAGCTGAAACCAGGACTAGAGTAGCTGAATCCAGGGCTAGAGGGCGGAAACCAGGACTAGAGAAGCTGAAACCAGGACTAGAGGAGTTGAAACCAGGACTAGAGAAGCTGAAACCAGCACTAGATGTACTGAAACCAGGACTAGAGAGCTGAAACCAGGATTAGAGGTGTTGGAACCAGGACTTGAGGAGCTGAAACCAGGACTAGAGGGGGCTGAAACCAGGACTAGAGGAGCTGAAACCAGGACTAAAAGAGCTAAGACCAGGACGAGAGAAGCTGAAACCAGGACTAGAGGTCCTGAAACCAGGACTAGAGGTCCTGAAACCAGGACTAAAAGAGCTGAAACCAGGACTAGAGGTGCTGAAACAAGGACTAGAAGAGCTGAAACCAGGACTAGAAGAGCTGAAACCAGGGTTAGAGGGCGGAAACCAGGACTAGAAGAGCTGAAACCAGGGCAAGAGGGTGAAAACCAGGACTAGAAGAAATGAAACCAGGACTAGTGGAGCTGAAACCAGGACTAGAGGAGCAGAAACCAGAACTAGAAGAGCTGAAACCAGGGCTAGAGGATGGAAACCAGGACTAGAAGAGCTGAAACCAGGACTAGAGGAGCTGAAACCAGGACTACAAAAGCTGAAACCAGGACTAGAAGAGCTGAAACCAGGACTAGACCCGGGAACTTAGAGCACTGAGAATAGAAGAGCTAAAAAGGGACTACCGTAAAATTTTTCTAAGTGTTTCAACACTTTGTCATTTTTTCGACTGCTCGAAATTTTTCTAAGTGTTTCAACACTTTGTCATTTTTTCGACTTCTCGAAATTTTTCTAAGTGTTTCAACACTTTGTCATTTTTTCGACTGCTCCGAAATTTTTCTAAGTGTTTCAACACTTTGTCATTTTTTCGACTGCTCCGAAATTTTTCTAAGTGTTTCAACACTGTCATTTTTTCGACTGCTCCGAAATTTTTCTAAGTGTTTCAACACTTTGTCATTTTTTCGACTTCTCGGAAATTTTTCTAAGTGTTTCAACACTTTGTCATTTTTTCGACTTCTCGGAAATTTTTCTAAGTGTTTCAACACTGTCATTTTTTCGACTTCTCGAAATTTTTCTAAGTGTTTCAACACTTTGTCATTTTTTTCGACTGCTCGAAATTTTTCTAAGTGTTTCAACACTTTGTCATTTTTTCGACTGCTCCGAAATTTTTCTAAGTGTTTCAACACTTTGTCATTTTTTCGACTTCTCGGAAATTTTTCTAAGTGTTTCAACACTTTGTCATTTTTTCGACTTCTCGGAAATTTTTCTAAGTGTTTCAACACTTTGTCATTTTTTTTCGACTGCTCCGAAATTTTTCTAAGTGTTTCAACACTTTGTCATTTTTTCGACTTCTCGGAAATTTTTCTAAGTGTTTCAACACTTTGTCATTTTTTCGACTTCTCGAAATTTTTCTAAGTGTTTCAACACTTTGTCATTTTTTCGACTGCTCCGAAATTTTTCTAAGTGTTTCAACACTTTGTCATTTTTTCGACTTCTCGAAATTTTTTCTAAGTGTTTCAACACTTTGTCATTTTTTCGACTGCTCCGAAATTTTTCTAAGTGTTTCAACACTTTGTCATTTTTTCGACTTCTCGGAAATTTTTCTAAGTGTTTCAACACTTTGTCATTTTTTCGACTGCTCCGAAATTTTTCTAAGTGTTTCAACACTTTGTCATTTTTTCGACTGCTCCGAAATTTTTCTAAGTGTTTCAACACTTTGTCATTTTTTCGACTTCTCGGAAATTTTTCTAAGTGTTTCAACACTTTGTCATTTTTTCGACTTCTCGAAATTTTTCTAAGTGTTTCAACACTGTCATTTTTTCGACTGCTCCGAAATTTTTCTAAGTGTTTCAACACTTTGTCATTTTTTCGACTGCTCCGAAATTTTTCTAAGTGTTTCAACACTTTGTCATTTTTTCGACTGCTCGGAAATTTTTCTAAGTGTTTCAACACTTTGTCATTTTTTCGACTTCTCGGAAATTTTTCTAAGTGTTTCAACACTTTGTCATTTTTTCGACTGCTCCGAAATTTTTCTAAGTGTTTCAACACTTTGTCATTTTTTCGACTTCTCGGAAATTTTTCTAAGTGTTTCAACACTTTGTCATTTTCTCGACTTCTCGAAATTTTTCTAAGTGTTTCAACACTTTGTCATTTTTTCGACTGCTCCGAAATTTTTCTAAGTGTTTCAACACTTTGTCATTTTTTCGACTGCTCCGAAATTTTTCTAAGTGTTTCAACACTTTGTCATTTTTTTCGACTTCTCGAAATTTTTCTAAGTGTTTCAACACTTTGTCATTTTTTCGACTGCTCCGAAATTTTTCTAAGTGTTTCAACACTTTGTCATTTTTTCGACTTTTCGGAAATTTTTCTAAGTGTTTCAACACTTTGTCATTTTTTCGACTTCTCGGAAATTTTTCTAAGTGTTTCAACACTTTGTCATTTTTTCGACTGCTCCGAAATTTTTTCTAAGTGTTTCAACACTTTGTCATTTTTTCGACTGCTCAGAAATTTTTCTAAGTGTTTCAACACTTTGTCATTTTTTCGACTTCTCGAAATTTTTTCTAAGTGTTTCAACACTTTGTCATTTTTTCGACTGCTCCGAAATTTTTCTAAGTGTTTCAACACTTTGTCATTTTTTCGACTTCTCGGAAATTTTTCTAAGTGTTTCAACACTTTGTCATTTTTTCGACTTCTCGGAAATTTTTCTAAGTGTTTCAACACTTTGTCATTTTTTCGACTGCTCCGAAATTTTTTCTAAGTGTTTCAACACTTTGTCATTTTCTCGACTTCTCGAAATTTTTCTAAGTGTTTCAACACTTAGTCATTTTTTCGACTGCTCGGAAATTTTTCTAAGTGTTTCAACACTTTGTCATTTTTTCGACTGCTCCGAAATTTTTCTAAGTGTTTCAACACTTTGTCATTTTTTCGACTTCTCGGAAATTTTTCTAAGTGTTTCAACACTTTGTCATTTTTTCGACTGCTCCGAAATTTTTCTAAGTGTTTCAACACTTTGTCATTTTTTTCGACTGCTCGGAAATTTTTCTAAGTGTTTCAACACTTTGTCATTTTTTCGACTTCTCGGAAATTTTTCTAAGTGTTTCAACACTTTGTCATTTTTTCGACTGCTCCGAAATTTTTCTAAGTGTTTCAACACTTTGTCATTTTTTCGACTTCTCGGAAATTTTTCTAAGTGTTTCAACACTTTGTCATTTTTTCGACTGCTCCGAAATTTTTCTAAGTGTTTCAACACTTTGTCATTTTTTCGACTTCTCGGAAATTTTTCTAAGTGTTTCAACACTTTGTCATTTTTTCGACTGCTCGGAAATTTTTCTAAGTGTTTCAACACTTTGTCATTTTTTCGACTGCTCCGAAATTTTTTCTAAGTGTTTCAACACTTTGTCATTTTTTCGACTGCTCGAAATTTTTCTAAGTGTTTCAACACTTTGTCATTTTTTCGACTGCTCCGAAATTTTTCTAAGTGTTTCAACACTTTGTCATTTTTTCGACTGCTCGGAAATTTTTCTAAGTGTTTCAACACTTTGTCATTTTTTCGACTTCTCGGAAATTTTTCTAAGTGTTTCAACACTGTCATTTTTTCGACTGCTCCGAAATTTTTCTAAGTGTTTCAACACTTTGTCATTTTTTCGACTTCTCGGAAATTTTTCTAAGTGTTTCAACACTGTCATTTTTTCGACTGCTCCGAAATTTTTCTAAGTGTTTCAACACTTTGTCATTTTTTCGACTGCTCCGAAATTTTTCTAAGTGTTTCAACACTTTGTCATTTTTTTTCGACTTCTCGGAAATTTTTTCTAAGTGTTTCAACACACTTTGTCATTTTTTCGACTGCTCCGAAATTTTTCTAAGTGTTTCAACACTTTGTCATTTTTTCGACTGCTCGAAATTTTTCTAAGTGTTTCAACACTTTGTCATTTTTTCGACTGCTCCGAAATTTTTCTAAGTGTTTCAACACTTTGTCATTTTTTCGACTTCTCGGAAATTTTTCTAAGTGTTTCAACACTTTGTCATTTTTTCGACTGCTCCGAAATTTTTCTAAGTGTTTCAACACTTTGTCATTTTTTCGACTGCTCCGAAATTTTTCTAAGTGTTTCAACACTTTGTCATTTTTTCGACTTCTCGGAAATTTTTCTAAGTGTTTCAACACTTTGTCATTTTTTCGACTGCTCCGAAATTTTTCTAAGTGTTTTCAACACTTTGTCATTTTTTCGACTGCTCCGAAATTTTTCTAAGTGTTTCAACACTTTGTCATTTTTTCGACTGCTCCGAAATTTTTCTAAGTGTTTCAACACTTTGTCATTTTTTCGACTTCTCGAAATTTTTCTAAGTGTTTCAACACTTTGTCATTTTTTCGACTGCTCCGAAATTTTTCTAAGTGTTTCAACACTTTGTCATTTTTTCGACTGCTCGGAAATTTTTCTAAGTGTTTCAACACTTTGTCATTTTTTTCGACTTCTCGGAAATTTTTCTAAGTGTTTCAACACTTTGTCATTTTTTCGACTGCTCCGAAATTTTTCTAAGTGTTTCAACACTTTGTCATTTTTTCGACTTCTCGGAAATTTTTCTAAGTGTTTCAACACTTTGTCATTTTTTCGACTTCTCGGAAATTTTTCTAAGTGTTTCAACACTTTGTCATTTTTTCGACTGCTCCGAAATTTTTCTAAGTGTTTTTCAACACTTTGTCATTTTTTCGACTTCTCGGAAATTTTTCTAAGTGTTTCAACACTGTTGTCATTTTTTCGACTGCTCCGAAATTTTTCTAAGTGTTTCAACACTTTGTCATTTTTTCGACTGCTCGGAAATTTTTCTAAGTGTTTCAACACTTTGTCATTTTTTCGACTTCTCGGAAATTTTTCTAAGTGTTTCAACACTGTCATTTTTTCGACTGCTCCGAAATTTTTCTAAGTGTTTCAACACTTTGTCATTTTTTTCGACTGCTCGAAATTTTTTCTAAGTGTTTCAACACTTTGTCATTTTTTCGACTGCTCCGAAATTTTTCTAAGTGTTTCAACACTTTGTCATTTTTTCGACTGCTCGGAAATTTTTTCTAAGTGTTTCAACACTTTGTCATTTTTTCGACTTCTCGGAAATTTTTCTAAGTGTTTCAACACTTTGTCATTTTTTCGACTGCTCCGAAATTTTTCTAAGTGTTTCAACACTTTGTCATTTTTTCGACTTCTCGGAAATTTTTCTAAGTGTTTCAACACTTTGTCATTTTTTCGACTGCTCCGAAATTTTTCTAAGTGTTTCAACACTTTGTCATTTTTTCGACTTCTCGGAAATTTTTCTAAGTGTTTCAACACTTTGTCATTTTTTCGACTGCTCCGAAATTTTTCTAAGTGTTTCAACACTTTGTCATTTTTTCGACTTCTCGGAAATTTTTCTAAGTGTTTCAACACTTTGTCATTTTTTCGACTTCTCCGAAATTTTTCTAAGTGTTTCAACACTTTGTCATTTTTTTCGACTGCTCCGAAATTTTTCTAAGTGTTTCAACACTTTGTCATTTTTTCGACTGCTCCGAAATTTTTCTAAGTGTTTCAACACTTTGTCATTTTTTCGACTGCTCGGAAATTTTTCTAAGTGTTTCAACACTTTGTCATTTTTTCGACTTCTCGGAAATTTTTCTAAGTGTTTCAACACTGTCATTTTTTCGACTGCTCCGAAATTTTTCTAAGTGTTTCAACACTTTGTCATTTTTTCGACTTCTCGGAAATTTTTCTAAGTGTTTCAACACTTTGTCATTTTTTCGACTGCTCCGAAATTTTTCTAAGTGTTTCAACACTTTGTCATTTTTTCGACTTCTCGAAATTTTTCTAAGTGTTTCAACACTTTGTCATTTTTTCGACTTCTCGGAAATTTTTCTAAGTGTTTCAACACTTTGTCATTTTTTCGACTGCTCCGAAATTTTTCTAAGTGTTTCAACACTTTGTCATTTTTTTTGACTGCTCCGAAATTTTTTCTAAGTGTTTCAACACTTTGTCATTTTTTCGACTGCTCCGAAATTTTTCTAAGTGTTTCAACACTTTGTCATTTTTTCGACTGCTCGGAAATTTTTCTAAGTGTTTCAACACTTTGTCATTTTTTCGACTTCTCGGAAATTTTTCTAAGTGTTTCAACACTTTGTCATTTTTTCGACTGCTCCGAAATTTTTCTAAGTGTTTCAACACTTTGTCATTTTTTCGACTTCTCGGAAATTTTTCTAAGTGTTTCAACACTTTGTCATTTTTTCGACTGCTCCGAAATTTTTCTAAGTGTTTCAACACTTTGTCATTTTTTCGACTTCTCGGAAATTTTTCTAAGTGTTTCAACACTTTGTCATTTTTTCGACTTCTCGGAAATTTTTCTAAGTGTTTCAACACTTTGTCATTTTTTCGACTGCTCCGAAATTTTTCTAAGTGTTTCAACACTTTGTCATTTTTTCGACTGCGTCGAAATTTTTCTAAGTGTTTCAACACTTTGTCATTTTTTCGACTGCTCCGAAATTTTTCTAAGTGTTTCAACACTTTGTCATTTTTTCGACTGCTCGGAAATTTTTCTAAGTGTTTCAACACTTTGTCATTTTTTCGACTGCTCCGAAATTTTTCTAAGTGTTTCAACACTTTGTCATTTTTTCGACTGCTCGGAAATTTTTCTAAGTGTTTCAACACTTTGTCATTTTTTCGACTGCTCCGAAATTTTTCTAAGTGTTTCAACACTTTGTCATTTTTTCGACTTCTCGGAAATTTTTCTAAGTGTTTCAACACTTTGTCATTTTTTCGACTGCTCCGAAATTTTTCTAAGTGTTTCAACACTTTGTCATTTTTTCGACTTCTCGGAAATTTTTCTAAGTGTTTCAACACTTTGTCATTTTTTCGACTTCTCGGAAATTTTTCTAAGTGTTTCAACACTTTGTCATTTTTTCGACTGCTCCGAAATTTTTCTAAGTGTTTCAACACTTTGTCATTTTTTTCGACTGCTCCGAAATTTTTCTAAGTGTTTCAACACTTTGTCATTTTTTTCGACTGCTCGGAAATTTTTCTAAGTGTTTCAACACTTTGTCATTTTTTCGACTTCTCGGAAATTTTTCTAAGTGTTTCAACACTTTGTCATTTTTTCGACTGCTCCGAAATTTTTCTAAGTGTTTCAACACTTTGTCATTTTTTCGACTTCTCGGAAATTTTTCTAAGTGTTTCAACACTGTCATTTTTTCGACTGCTCCGAAATTTTTCTAAGTGTTTCAACACTTTGTCATTTTTTCGACTTCTCGGAAATTTTTCTAAGTGTTTCAACACTTTGTCATTTTTTCGACTTCTCGGAAATTTTTCTAAGTGTTTCAACACTTTGTCATTTTTTCGACTGCTCCGAAATTTTTCTAAGTGTTTCAACACTTTGTCATTTTTTTCGACTGCTCGAAAGAAATTTTTCTAAGTGTTTCAACACTTTGTCATTTTTTCGACTGCTCCGAAATTTTTCTAAGTGTTTCAACACTTTGTCATTTTTTCGACTGCTCGGAAATTTTTTCTAAGTGTTTCAACACTTTGTCATTTTTTCGACTGCTCGGAAATTTTTCTAAGTGTTTCAACACTGTCATTTTTTCGACTGCTCCGAAATTTTTCTAAGTGTTTCAACACTTTGTCATTTTTTTCGACTTCTCTCGGAAATTTTTCTAAGTGTTTCAACACTTTGTCATTTTTTCGACTGCTCCGAAATTTTTCTAAGTGTTTCAACACTTTGTCATTTTTTCGACTTCTCGGAAATTTTTCTAAGTGTTTCAACACTTTTTTTGTCATTTTTTCGACTTCTCGGAAATTTTTCTAAGTGTTTCAACACTTTGTCATTTTTTCGACTGCTCCGAAATTTTTCTAAGTGTTTCAACACTTTGTCATTTTTTCGACTGCTCGAAATTTTTCTAAGTGTTTCAACACTTTGTCATTTTTTCGACTGCTCCGAAATTTTTCTAAGTGTTTCAACACTTTGTCATTTTTTCGACTTCTCGGAAATTTTTCTAAGTGTTTCAACACTTTGTCATTTTTTCGACTGCTCCGAAATTTTTCTAAGTGTTTCAACACTTTGTCATTTTTTCGACTTCTCGGAAATTTTTCTAAGTGTTTCAACACTTTGTCATTTTTTCGACTGCTCCGAAAATTTTTCTAAGTGTTTCAACACTTTGTCATTTTTTCGACTTCTCGAAATTTTTCTAAGTGTTTTCAACACTTTGTCATTTTTTCGACTGCTCCGAAATTTTTCTAAGTGTTTCAACACTTTGTCATTTTTTCGACTTCTCGGAAATTTTTCTAAGTGTTTCAACACTTTGTCATTTTTTCGACTTCTCGGAAATTTTTCTAAGTGTTTCAACACTTTGTCATTTTTTCGACTGCTCCGAAATTTTTCTAAGTGTTTCAACACTTTGTCATTTTTTCGACTTCTCGAAATTTTTCTAAGTGTTTCAACACTTTGTCATTTTTTCGACTGCTCCGAAATTTTTCTAAGTGTTTCAACACTTTGTCATTTTTTCGACTTCTCGGAAATTTTTCTAAGTGTTTCAACACTTTGTCATTTTTTCGACTGCTCCGAAATTTTTCTAAGTGTTTCAACACTTTGTCATTTTTTCGACTGCTCGAAATTTTTCTAAGTGTTTCAACACTTTGTCATTTTTTCGACTGCTCGAAATTTTTCTAAGTGTTTCAACACTTTGTCATTTTTTCGACTGCTCCGAAATTTTTCTAAGTGTTTTCAACACACTTTGTCATTTTTTCGACTGCTCCGAAATTTTTCTAAGTGTTTCAACACTTTGTCATTTTTTCGACTGCTCCGAAATTTTTCTAAGTGTTTCAACACTTTGTCATTTTTTTCGACTGCTCGGAAATTTTTCTAAGTGTTTCAACACTTTGTCATTTTTTCGACTTCTCGGAAATTTTTCTAAGTGTTTCAACACTTTGTCATTTTTTCGACTGCTCCGAAATTTTTCTAAGTGTTTCAACACTTTGTCATTTTTTCGACTTCTCTCGGAAATTTTTCTAAGTGTTTCAACACTTTGTCATTTTTTCGACTGCTCCGAAATTTTTCTAAGTGTTTCAACACTTTGTCATTTTTTCGACTGCTCGGAAATTTTTCTAAGTGTTTCAACACTTTGTCATTTTTTCGACTTCTCCGAAATTTTTCTAAGTGTTTCAACACTTTGTCATTTTTTCGACTGCTCCGAAAATTTTTCTAAGTGTTTCAACACTTTGTCATTTTTTCGACTGCTCCGAAATTTTTCTAAGTGTTTCAACACTTTGTCATTTTTTCGACTTCTCGAAATTTTTCTAAGTGTTTCAACACTTTGTCATTTTTTCGACTGCTCCGAAAATTTTTCTAAGTGTTTCAACACTTTGTCATTTTTTCGACTTCTCGGAAATTTTTCTAAGTGTTTCAACACTTTGTCATTTTTTCGACTTCTCGGAAATTTTTCTAAGTGTTTCAACACTTTGTCATTTTTTCGACTGCTCCGAAATTTTTCTAAGTGTTTCAACACTTTGTCATTTTTTCGACTGCTCGAAAATTTTTCTAAGTGTTTCAACACTTTGTCATTTTTTCGACTGCTCCGAAATTTTTCTAAGTGTTTCAACACTTTGTCATTTTTTTCGACTTCTCGGAAATTTTTCTAAGTGTTTCAACACTTTGTCATTTTTTCGACTGCTCCGAAATTTTTCTAAGTGTTTTTCAACACTTTGTCATTTTTTCGACTTCTCGGAAATTTTTCTAAGTGTTTCAACACTTTGTCATTTTTTCGACTTCTCCGAAATTTTTCTAAGTGTTTCAACACTTTGTCATTTTTTCGACTGCTCCGAAATTTTTCTAAGTGTTTCAACACTTTGTCATTTTTTCGACTTCTCGGAAATTTTTTCTAAGTGTTTCAACACTGTCATTTTTTCGACTGCTCCGAAATTTTTCTAAGTGTTTCAACACTTTGTCATTTTTTCGACTGCTCCGAAATTTTTCTAAGTGTTTCAACACTTTGTCATTTTTTCGACTGCTCCGAAATTTTTCTAAGTGTTTCAACACTTTGTCATTTTTTCGACTTCTCGGAAATTTTTCTAAGTGTTTCAACACTGTCATTTTTTCGACTGCTCCGAAATTTTTCTAAGTGTTTCAACACTTTGTCATTTTTTCGACTGTTTTTCTCGAAATTTTTCTAAGTGTTTCAACACTTTGTCATTTTTTCGACTGCTCGGAAATTTTTCTAAGTGTTTCAACACTTTGTCATTTTTTCGACTTCTCGGAAATTTTTCTAAGTGTTTCAACACTTTGTCATTTTTTCGACTGCTCCGAAATTTTTCTAAGTGTTTCAAACACTTTGTCATTTTTTCGACTGCTCGAAATTTTTCTAAGTGTTTCAACACTTTGTCATTTTTTCGACTTCTCGGAAATTTTTCTAAGTGTTTCAACACTGTCATTTTTTCGACTGCTCCGAAATTTTTCTAAGTGTTTCAACACTTTGTCATTTTTTCGACTGCTCAGAAATTTTTCTAAGTGTTTCAACACTTTGTCATTTTTTCGACTGCTCCGAAATTTTTCTAAGTGTTTCAACACTTTGTCATTTTTTCGACTTCTCGGAAATTTTTCTAAGTGTTTCAACACTTTGTCATTTTTTCGACTGCTCCGAAATTTTTCTAAGTGTTTCAACACTTTGTCATTTTTTCGACTTCTCGGAAATTTTTCTAAGTGTTTCAACACTTTGTCATTTTTTCGACTGCTCCGAAATTTTTCTAAGTGTTTCAACACTTTGTCATTTTTTCGACTTCTCGGAAATTTTTCTAAGTGTTTCAACACTTTGTCATTTTTTCGACTGCTCCGAAATTTTTCTAAGTGTTTCAACACTTTGTCATTTTTTCGACTGCTCCGAAATTTTTCTAAGTGTTTCAAACACTTTGTCATTTTTTCGACTTCTCGGAAATTTTTCTAAGTGTTTCAACACTTTGTCATTTTTTCGACTTCTCGGAAATTTTTCTAAGTGTTTCAACACTTTGTCATTTTTTCGACTGCTCCGAAATTTTTCTAAGTGTTTCAACACTTTGTCATTTTTTCGACTTCTCGAAAATTTTTCTAAGTGTTTCAACACTTTGTCATTTTTTCGACTGCTCGAAATTTTTCTAAGTGTTTCAAACACTTTGTCATTTTTTCGACTGCTCCGAAATTTTTCTAAGTGTTTCAACACTTTGTCATTTTTTCGACTGCTCGAAATTTTTCTAAGTGTTTCAACACTTTGTCATTTTTTCGACTTCTCGGAAATTTTTCTAAGTGTTTCAACACTTTGTCATTTTTTCGACTGCTCCGAAATTTTTCTAAGTGTTTCAACACTTTGTCATTTTTTCGACTGCTCGGAAATTTTTCTAAGTGTTTCAACACTTTGTCATTTTTTCGACTTCTCCGAAATTTTTCTAAGTGTTTCAACACTGTCATTTTTTCGACTGCTCCGAAATTTTTCTAAGTGTTTCAACACTTTGTCATTTTTTCGACTTCTCGGAAATTTTTCTAAGTGTTTCAACACTTTGTCATTTTTTCGACTTCTCGGAAATTTTTCTAAGTGTTTCAACACTTTGTCATTTTTTCGACTGCTCCGAAATTTTTCTAAGTGTTTCAACACTTTGTCATTTTTTCGACTGCTCGAAAAATTTTTCTAAGTGTTTCAACACTTTGTCATTTTTTTCGACTGCTCCGAAATTTTTCTAAGTGTTTCAACACTTTGTCATTTTTTCGACTGCTCGAAATTTTTTCTAAGTGTTTCAACACTTTGTCATTTTTTCGACTTCTCGGAAATTTTTCTAAGTGTTTCAACACTTTGTCATTTTTTCGACTGCTCCGAAATTTTTCTAAGTGTTTCAACACTTTGTCATTTTTTCGACTTCTCGGAAATTTTTCTAAGTGTTTCAAACACTTTGTCATTTTTTCGACTGCTCCGAAATTTTTCTAAGTGTTTCAACACTTTGTCATTTTTTCGACTGCTCAGAAATTTTTCTAAGTGTTTCAACACTTTGTCATTTTTTCGACTGCTCGAAATTTTTCTAAGTGTTTCAACACTTTGTCATTTTTTCGACTTCTCGGAAATTTTTCTAAGTGTTTCAACACTGTCATTTTTTCGACTGCTCCGAAATTTTTCTAAGTGTTTCAACACTTTGTCATTTTTTCGACTGCTCAGAAATTTTTCTAAGTGTTTCAACACTGTCATTTTTTTTCGACTGCTCCGAAATTTTTCTAAGTGTTTCAACACTTTGTCATTTTTTCGACTTCTCGGAAATTTTTCTAAGTGTTTCAACACTTTGTCATTTTTTTCGACTTCTCGGAAATTTTTCTAAGTGTTTCAACACTTTGTCATTTTTTCGACTGCTCCGGAAATTTTTCTAAGTGTTTCAACACTTTGTCATTTTTTCGACTGCTCCGAAATTTTTCTAAGTGTTTCAACACTTTGTCATTTTTTCGACTTCTCGGAAATTTTTCTAAGTGTTTCAACACTTTGTCATTTTTTCGACTGCTCCGAAATTTTTCTAAGTGTTTCAACACTTTGTCATTTTTTCGACTTCTCGGAAATTTTTCTAAGTGTTTCAACACTTTGTCATTTTTTCGACTGCTCCGAAATTTTTCTAAGTGTTTCAACACTTTGTCATTTTTTCGACTGCTCCGAAATTTTTCTAAGTGTTTCAACACTTTGTCATTTTTTCGACTTCTCGAAATTTTTCTAAGTGTTTCAACACTTTGTCATTTTTTTCGACTGCTCCGAAATTTTTCTAAGTGTTTCAACACTTTGTCATTTTTTCGACTTCTCGGAAATTTTTCTAAGTGTTTCAACACTTTGTCATTTTTTCGACTTCTCGGAAATTTTTCTAAGTGTTTCAACACTTTGTCATTTTTTCGACTGCTCCGAAATTTTTCTAAGTGTTTCAACACTTTGTCATTTTTTCGACTGCTCGAAATTTTTCTAAGTGTTTCAACACTTTGTCATTTTTTCGACTTCTCGGAAATTTTTCTAAGTGTTTCAACACTTTGTCATTTTTTCGACTTCTCGGAAATTTTTCTAAGTGTTTCAACACTTTGTCATTTTTTCGACTGCTCCGAAATTTTTCTAAGTGTTTCAACACTTTGTCATTTTTTCGACTTCTCGGAAATTTTTCTAAGTGTTTCAACACTTTGTCATTTTTTCGACTGCTCCGAAATTTTTCTAAGTGTTTCAACACTTGTCATTTTTTCGACTGCTCGAAATTTTTCTAAGTGTTTCAACACTTTGTCATTTTTTCGACTGCTCCGAAATTTTTCTAAGTGTTTCAACACTTTGTCATTTTTTCGACTGCTCGGAAATTTTTCTAAGTGTTTCAACACTTTGTCATTTTTTCGACTTCTCGGAAATTTTTCTAAGTGTTTCAACACTTTGTCATTTTTTCGACTTCTCGGAAATTTTTCTAAGTGTTTCAACACTGTCATTTTTTCGACTGCTCCGAAATTTTTCTAAGTGTTTCAACACTTTGTCATTTTTTCGACTGCTCCGAAATTTTTCTAAGTGTTTCAACACTTTGTCATTTTTTCGACTTCTCGGAAATTTTTCTAAGTGTTTCAACACTTTGTCATTTTTTCGACTGCTCCGAAAATTTTTCTAAGTGTTTCAACACTTTGTCATTTTTTCGACTTCTCCGAAATTTTTCTAAGTGTTTCAACACTTTGTCATTTTTTCGACTGCTCCGAAATTTTTCTAAGTGTTTCAACACTTTGTCATTTTTTCGACTTCTCGGAAATTTTTCTAAGTGTTTCAACACTTTGTCATTTTTTCGACTGCTCGGAAATTTTTCTAAGTGTTTCAACACTTTGTCATTTTTTCGACTTCTCGGAAATTTTTCTAAGTGTTTCAACACTTTGTCATTTTTTCGACTGCTCCGAAATTTTTCTAAGTGTTTCAACACTTTGTCATTTTTTCGACTGCTCAGAAATTTTTCTAAGTGTTTCAACACTTTGTCATTTTTTCGACTGCTCGAAATTTTTCTAAGTGTTTCAACACTTTGTCATTTTTTCGACTGCTCCGAAATTTTTCTAAGTGTTTCAACACTTTGTCATTTTTTCGACTTCTCGGAAATTTTTCTAAGTGTTTCAACACTTTGTCATTTTTTCGACTGCTCCGAAATTTTTCTAAGTGTTTCAACACTTTGTCATTTTTTCGACTGCTCGGAAATTTTTCTAAGTGTTTCAACACTTTGTCATTTTTTCGACTGCTCCGAAATTTTTCTAAGTGTTTCAACACTTTGTCATTTTTTCGACTTCTCGGAAATTTTTCTAAGTGTTTCAACACTTTGTCATTTTTTCGACTTCTCGGAAATTTTTCTAAGTGTTTCAACACTTTGTCATTTTTTCGACTGCTCCGAAATTTTTCTAAGTGTTTCAACACTTTGTCATTTTTTCGACTGCTCCGAAATTTTTCTAAGTGTTTCAACACTTTGTCATTTTTTCGACTTCTCGGAAATTTTTCTAAGTGTTTCAACACTTTGTCATTTTTTTCGACTTCTCGGAAATTTTTTCTAAGTGTTTCAACACTTTGTCATTTTTTCGACTGCTCCGAAATTTTTCTAAGTGTTTCAACACTTTGTCATTTTTTCGACTGCTCCGAAATTTTTCTAAGTGTTTCAACACTTTGTCATTTTTTCGACTTCTCGGAAATTTTTCTAAGTGTTTCAACACTTTGTCATTTTTTCGACTGCTCCGAAATTTTTCTAAGTGTTTCAACACTTTGTCATTTTTTCGACTTCTCGGAAATTTTTCTAAGTGTTTCAACACTTTGTCATTTTTTCGACTTCTCGAAATTTTTTCTAAGTGTTTCAACACTTTGTCATTTTTTCGACTGCTCCGAAATTTTTCTAAGTGTTTCAACACTTTGTCATTTTTTCGACTTCTCGGAAATTTTTCTAAGTGTTTCAACACTTTGTCATTTTTTCGACTGCTCCGAAATTTTTCTAAGTGTTTCAACACTTTGTCATTTTTTCGACTGCTCGAAATTTTTCTAAGTGTTTCAACACTTTGTCATTTTTTCGACTTCTCGAAATTTTTCTAAGTGTTTCAAACACTTTGTCATTTTTTCGACTGCTCCGAAATTTTTCTAAGTGTTTCAACACTTTGTCATTTTTTCGACTGCTCCGAAATTTTTCTAAGTGTTTCAACACTTTGTCATTTTTTCGACTGCTCCGAAATTTTTTCTAAGTGTTTCAACACTTTGTCATTTTTTCGACTTCTCGGAAATTTTTCTAAGTGTTTCAACACTTTGTCATTTTTTCGACTTCTCGGAAATTTTTCTAAGTGTTTCAACACTTTGTCATTTTTTCGACTTCTCGAAAATTTTTCTAAGTGTTTCAACACTGTCATTTTCTCGACTTCTCGAAATTTTTCTAAGTGTTTCAACACTTTGTCATTTTTTCGACTGCTCCGAAATTTTTCTAAGTGTTTCAACACTTTGTCATTTTTTCGACTTCTCGGAAATTTTTCTAAGTGTTTCAACACTTTGTCATTTTTTCGACTTCTCGGAAATTTTTCTAAGTGTTTCAACACTTTGTCATTTTTTCGACTGCTCCGAAATTTTTCTAAGTGTTTCAACACTTTGTCATTTTTTCGACTTCTCGGAAATTTTTCTAAGTGTTTCAACACTTTGTCATTTTTTCGACTGCTCCGAAATTTTTCTAAGTGTTTCAACACTTTGTCATTTTTTCGACTGCTCTCGAAATTTTTTCTAAGTGTTTCAACACTTTGTCATTTTTTCGACTTCTCGGAAATTTTTCTAAGTGTTTCAACACTTTGTCATTTTTTCGACTGCTCGGAAATTTTTCTAAGTGTTTCAACACTTTGTCATTTTTTTTCGACTGCTCCGAAATTTTTCTAAGTGTTTCAACACTTGTCATTTTTTCGACTTCTCGAAATTTTTCTAAGTGTTTCAACACTTTGTCATTTTTCGACTGCTCCGAAATTTTTCTAAGTGTTTCAACACTTTGTCATTTTTTCGACTTCTCGGAAATTTTTCTAAGTGTTTCAACACTGTCATTTTTTCGACTGCTCCGAAATTTTTCTAAGTGTTTCAACACTTTGTCATTTTTTCGACTTCTCGGAAATTTTTCTAAGTGTTTCAACACTTTGTCATTTTTTCGACTGCTCCGAAATTTTTCTAAGTGTTTCAACACTTTGTCATTTTTTCGACTTCTCGGAAATTTTTCTAAGTGTTTCAACACTTTGTCATTTTTTTCGACTGCTCGAAATTTTTCTAAGTGTTTCAACACTGTCATTTTTTCGACTGCTCCGAAATTTTTCTAAGTGTTTCAACACTTTGTCATTTTTTCGACTGCTCGAAATTTTCTAAGTGTTTCAACACTTTGTCATTTTTTCGACTGCTCCGAAATTTTTCTAAGTGTTTCAACACTTTGTCATTTTTTCGACTGCTCGAAATTTTTCTAAGTGTTTCAACACTTTGTCATTTTTTCGACTGCTCCGAAATTTTTCTAAGTGTTTCAACACTTTGTCATTTTTTCGACTGCGTCGAAATTTTTCTAAGTGTTTCAACACTTTGTCATTTTTTCGACTGCTCCGAAATTTTTCTAAGTGTTTCAACACTTTGTCATTTTTTCGACTTCTCGGAAATTTTTCTAAGTGTTTCAACACTTTGTCATTTTTTCGACTGCTCCGAAATTTTTCTAAGTGTTTCAACACTTTGTCATTTTTTCGACTGCTCCGAAATTTTTCTAAGGTTTTCAACACTTTGTCATTTTTTCGACTTCTCGGAAATTTTTCTAAGTGTTTCAACACACTTGTCATTTTTTTCGACTGCTCGAAATTTTTCTAAGTGTTTCAACACTTTGTCATTTTTTCGACTGCTCCGAAATTTTTCTAAGTGTTTCAACACTTTGTCATTTTTTTCGACTGCTCGAAATTTTTCTAAGTGTTTCAACACTTTGTCATTTTTTCGACTTCTCGGAAATTTTTCTAAGTGTTTCAACACTTTGTCATTTTTTCGACTGCTCCGAAATTTTTCTAAGTGTTTCAACACTTTGTCATTTTTTCGACTGCTCAGAAATTTTTCTAAGTGTTTCAACACTTTGTCATTTTTTTTCGACTTCTCGGAAATTTTTCTAAGTGTTTCAACACTTTGTCATTTTTTCGACTGCTCCGAAATTTTTCTAAGTGTTTCAACACTTTGTCATTTTTTTCGACTGCTCCGAAATTTTTCTAAGTGTTTCAACACTTTGTCATTTTTTCGACTGCTCAGAAATTTTTCTAAGTGTTTCAACACTTTGTCATTTTTTCGACTTCTCGGAAATTTTTCTAAGTGTTTCAACACTTTGTCATTTTTTCGACTGCTCCGAAATTTTTCTAAGTGTTTCAACACTTTGTCATTTTTTCGACTTCTCGGAAATTTTTCTAAGTGTTTCAACACTGTCATTTTTTCGACTGCTCCGAAATTTTTCTAAGTGTTTCAACACTTTGTCATTTTTTCGACTTCTCGGAAATTTTTCTAAGTGTTTCAACACTTTGTCATTTTTTCGACTGCTCCGAAATTTTTCTAAGTGTTTCAACACTTTGTCATTTTTTCGACTTCTCGAAATTTTCTAAGTGTTTCAACACTTTGTCATTTTTTCGACTGCTCTCGAAATTTTTCTAAGTGTTTCAACACTTTGTCATTTTTTCGACTGCTCGGAAATTTTTCTAAGTGTTTCAACACTTTGTCATTTTTTCGACTGCTCCGAAATTTTTCTAAGTGTTTCAACACTTTGTCATTTTTTCGACTGCTCGAAATTTTTCTAAGTGTTTCAACACTTTGTCATTTTTTCGACTGCTCGAAATTTTCTAAGTGTTTCAACACTTGTCATTTTTTCGACTGCTCGAAATTTTTCTAAGTGTTTCAACACTTTGTCATTTTTTCGACTTCTCGAAAATTTTTCTAAGTGTTTCAACACTTTGTCATTTTTTTCGACTGCTCCGAAATTTTTCTAAGTGTTTCAACACTTTGTCATTTTTTCGACTGCTCGAAATTTTTCTAAGTGTTTCAACACTTTGTCATTTTTCGACTGCTCCGAAATTTTTCTAAGTGTTTCAACACTTTGTCATTTTTTCGACTGCTCCGAAATTTTCTAAGTGTTTCAACACTTTGTCATTTTTTCGACTTCTCGGAAATTTTTCTAAGTGTTTCAACACTGTCATTTTTTCGACTGCTCCGAAATTTTTCTAAGTGTTTCAACACTTTGTCATTTTTTTTCGACTTTCGGAAATTTTTCTAAGTGTTTCAACACTTTGTCATTTTTTCGACTTCTCGGAAATTTTTCTAAGTGTTTCAACACTGTCATTTTTTCGACTGCTCCGAAATTTTTCTAAGTGTTTCAACACTTTGTCATTTTTTCGACTTCTCGAAATTTTTCTAAGTGTTTCAACACTTTGTCATTTTTTCGACTTCTCGGAAATTTTTCTAAGTGTTTCAACACTTTGTCATTTTTTCGACTGCTCCGAAATTTTTCTAAGTGTTTCAACACTTTGTCATTTTTTTCGACTTCTCGGAAATTTTTCTAAGTGTTTCAAACACTTTGTCATTTTTTCGACTGCTCCGAAATTTTTCTAAGTGTTTCAACACTTTGTCATTTTTTCGACTGCTCCGAAATTTTTCTAAGTGTTTCAACACTTGTCATTTTTTCGACTTCTCGGAAATTTTTCTAAGTGTTTCAAACACTTTGTCATTTTTTCGACTTCTCGGAAATTTTTCTAAGTGTTTCAACACTTTGTCATTTTTTCGACTGCTCTCGAAATTTTTCTAAGTGTTTCAACACTTTGTCATTTTTCGACTGCTCCGAAATTTTTCTAAGTGTTTCAACACTTTGTCATTTTTTCGACTGCTCCGAAATTTTTAAGTGTTTCAACACTTTGTCATTTTTTCGACTGCTCAAAATTTTTCTAAGTGTTTCAAACACTTTGTCATTTTTTCGACTTCTCGGAAATTTTTCTAAGTGTTTCAACACTTTGTCATTTTTTCGACTGCTCCGAAATTTTTCTAAGTGTTTCAACACTTTGTCATTTTTTCGACTGCTCCGAAAAATTTTTCTAAGTGTTTCAACACTTTGTCATTTTTTCGACTGCTCCGAAAGAAATTTTTCTAAGTGTTTCAACACTTTGTCATTTTTTCGACTTCTCGAAATTTTTCTAAGTGTTTCAACACTTTGTCATTTTTTCGACTGCTCCGAAATTTTTCTAAGTGTTTCAACACTTTGTCATTTTTTCGACTTCTCGGAAATTTTCTAAGTGTTTCAACACTTTGTCATTTTTTCGACTGCTCCGAAATTTTTCTAAGTGTTTCAACACTTTGTCATTTTTTCGACTTCTCGGAAATTTTTCTAAGTGTTTCAACACTTTGTCATTTTTTCGACTGCTCCGAAATTTTTCTAAGTGTTTCAACACTTTGTCATTTTTTCGACTGCTCCGAAATTTTTCTAAGTGTTTCAACACTTGTCATTTTTTTTCGACTTCTCGGAAATTTTTCTAAGTGTTTCAACACTTTGTCATTTTTTCGACTGCTCGGAAATTTTTCTAAGTGTTTCAAACACTGTTCATTTTTTCGACTGCTCCGAAATTTTTCTAAGTGTTTCAACACTTTGTCATTTTTTCGACTTCTCCGAAATTTTTCTAAGTGTTTCAACACTTTGTCATTTTTTCGACTGCTCGAAATTTTTCTAAGTGTTTCAACACTGTCATTTTTTCGACTGCTCCGAAATTTTTCTAAGTGTTTCAACACTTTGTCATTTTTTCGACTGCTCCGAAATTTTTCTAAGTGTTTCAACACTGTCATTTTTTCGACTGCTCGGAAATTTTTCTAAGTGTTTCAACACTTTGTCATTTTTTCGACTGCTCCGAAATTTTTCTAAGTGTTTCAACACTTTGTCATTTTTTCGACTGCTCAGAAATTTTTCTAAGTGTTTCAACACTTTGTCATTTTTTCGACTTCTCGGAAATTTTTCTAAGTGTTTCAACACTTTGTCATTTTTTCGACTGCTCCGAAATTTTTCTAAGTGTTTCAACACTTTGTCATTTTTTTCGACTTCTCGGAAATTTTTCTAAGTGTTTCAACACTTTGTCATTTTTTCGACTTCTCGGAAATTTTTCTAAGTGTTTCAACACTGTCATTTTTTCGACTGCTCCGAAATTTTTCTAAGTGTTTCAACACTGTCATTTTTTCGACTGCTCCGAAATTTTTCTAAGTGTTTCAACACTTTGTCATTTTTTCGACTTCTCGGAAATTTTTCTAAGTGTTTCAACACTTTGTCATTTTTTCGACTGCTCCGAAATTTTTCTAAGTGTTTCAACACTTTGTCATTTTTTCGACTTCGGAAATTTTTTTAAGTGTTTCAACACTTCATTTTTTCGACTGCTCCGAAATTTTTCTAAGTGTTTCAACACTTTGTCATTTTTTCGACTTCTCGGAAATTTTTCTAAGTGTTTCAACACTTTGTCATTTTTTCGACTGCTCCGAAATTTTTCTAAGTGTTTCAACACTTTGTCATTTTTTCGACTGCTCCGAAATTTTCTAAGTGTTTCAACACTTTGTCATTTTTTCGACTGCTCAGAAATTTTTCTAAGTGTTTCAACACTTTGTCATTTTTTCGACTTCTCGGAAATTTTTCTAAGTGTTTCAACACTTTGTCATTTTTTCGACTGCTCCGAAATTTTTCTAAGTGTTTCAACACTTTGTCATTTTTTCGACTGCTCGGAAATTTTTCTAAGTGTTTCAACACTGTCATTTTTTCGACTGCTCCGAAATTTTTCTAAGTGTTTCAACACTTTGTCATTTTTTCGACTTCTCGGAAATTTTTCTAAGTGTTTCAACACTTTGTCATTTTTTCGACTTCTCGGAAATTTTCTAAGTGTTTCAACACTTTGTCATTTTTTCGACTGCTCCGAAATTTTTCTAAGTGTTTCAACACTTTGTCATTTTTTTCGACTGCTCGAAATTTTTCTAAGTGTTTCAACACTTTGTCATTTTTTCGACTTCTCGGAAATTTTTCTAAGTGTTTCAAACACTTTGTCATTTTTCGACTGCTCCGAAATTTTTCTAAGTGTTTCAACACTTTGTCATTTTTTTCGACTTCTCGGAAATTTTTCTAAGTGTTTCAACACTTTGTCATTTTTTCGACTGCTCCGAAATTTTTCTAAGTGTTTCAACACTTTGTCATTTTTTCGACTGCTCGAAATTTTTCTAAGTGTTTCAACACTTTGTCATTTTTTCGACTTCTCGAAATTTTCTAAGTGTTTCAACACTTTGTCATTTTTTCGACTGCTCCGAAATTTTTCTAAGTGTTTCAACACTTTGTCATTTTTTCGACTGCTCGGAAATTTTTCTAAGTGTTTCAACACTTTGTCATTTTTTCGACTTCTCGGAAATTTTTCTAAGTGTTTCAACACTGTCATTTTTTCGACTGCTCCGAAATTTTTCTAAGTGTTTCAACACTTTGTCATTTTTTCGACTGCTCAGAAATTTTTCTAAGTGTTTCAACACTTTGTCATTTTTTCGACTTCTCGGAAATTTTTCTAAGTGTTTCAACACTTGTCATTTTTTCGACTTCTCGGAAATTTTTCTAAGTGTTTCAACACTGTCATTTTTTCGACTGCTCCGAAATTTTTCTAAGTGTTTCAACACTTTGTCATTTTTTCGACTGCTCGGAAATTTTCTAAGTGTTTCAACACTGTCATTTTTCGACTGCTCCGAAATTTTTCTAAGTGTTTCAACACTTTGTCATTTTTTCGACTGCTCGAAATTTTTCTAAGTGTTTCAACACTTTGTCATTTTTTCGACTGCTCTCGAAATTTTTCTAAGTGTTTCAACACTTTGTCATTTTTTCGACTTCTCGGAAATTTTTCTAAGTGTTTCAACACTTTGTCATTTTTTCGACTGCTCGGAAATTTTTCTAAGTGTTTCAACACTTTGTCATTTTTTCGACTTCTCGGAAATTTTCTAAGTGTTTCAACACTGTCATTTTTCGACTGCTCCGAAATTTTTCTAAGTGTTTCAACACTTTGTCATTTTTTCGACTGCTCCGAAATTTTTCTAAGTGTTTCAACACTTTGTCATTTTTTCGACTTCTCGGAAATTTTTCTAAGTGTTTCAACACTTTGTCATTTTTTCGACTGCTCCGAAATTTTTAAGTGTTTCAACACTGTCATTTTTTCGACTTCTCGAAAATTTTCTAAGTGTTTCAACACTTTGTCATTTTTTCGACTGCTCCGAAATTTTTCTAAGTGTTTCAACACTTTGTCATTTTTTCGACTGCTCGGAAATTTTTCTAAGTGTTTCAACACTTTGTCATTTTTTCGACTGCTCGGAAATTTTTCTAAGTGTTTCAACACTGTCATTTTTTCGACTGCTCCGGAAATTTTTCTAAGTGTTTCAACACTGTCATTTTTTTCGACTGCTCCGAAATTTTTCTAAGTGTTTCAACACTTTGTCATTTTTTCGACTTCGGAAATTTTTCTAAGTGTTTCAACACTGTCATTTTTCGACTGCTCGAAATTTTTAAGTGTTTTTGTCATTTTTTCGACTGCTCGAAATTTTTCTAAGTGTTTCAACACTTGTCATTTTTCGACTTCTCGAAATTTTTCTAAGTGTTTCAACACTTTGTCATTTTTTCGACTGCTCCGAAATTTTTCTAAGTGTTTCAACACTTTGTCATTTTTTCGACTTCTCGGAAATTTTTCTAAGTGTTTCAACACTTTGTCATTTTTTCGACTGCTCCGAAATTTTTCTAAGTGTTTCAACACTTTGTCATTTTTTCGACTTCTCGGAAATTTTTCTAAGTGTTTCAACACTTTGTCATTTTTTCGACTTCGGAAATTTTTCTAAGTGTTTCAAACACTTTGTCATTTTTTCGACTGCTCCGAAATTTTCTAAGTGTTTCAACACTTGTCATTTTTTCGACTGCTCCGAAATTTTCTAAGTGTTTCAACACTTTGTCATTTTTTCGACTGCTCGGAAATTTTTCTAAGTGTTTCAAACACTTTGTCATTTTTTCGACTTCTCGGAAATTTTTCTAAGTGTTTCAACACACTTCATTTTTTCGACTGCTCCGAAATTTTTCTAAGTGTTTCAACACTTTGTCATTTTTTCGACTGCTCGAAAATTTTTCTAAGTGTTTCAACACTGTCATTTTTTCGACTTTCGGAAATTTTTCTAAGTGTTTCAACACTGTCATTTTTCGACTGCTCCGAAATTTTTCTAAGTGTTTCAACACTTTGTCATTTTTTCGACTGCTCGGAAATTTTTCTAAGTGTTTCAAACACTTTGTCATTTTTTCGACTGCTCGAAATTTTCTAAGTGTTTCAACACTTTGTCATTTTTTCGACTGCTCCGAAATTTTTCTAAGTGTTTCAACACTTTGTCATTTTTTCGACTTCTCGGAAATTTTTCTAAGTGTTTCAACACTTTGTCATTTTTTCGACTGCTCCGAAATTTTTCTAAGTGTTTCAACACTTGTCATTTTTCGACTGCTCCGAAATTTTTAAGTGTTTCAACACTTTGTCATTTTTTCGACTTCTCGGAAATTTTTCTAAGTGTTTCAACACTTTCATTTTTTCGA